>CM049808.1:2079336-2296850 GCA_027422405.1 Ptychobarbus kaznakovi
TTTAAAAGTGTAAAATAATTAACAAATTACCACAACAGACCATGACTAAACTCCCAAACTTTGTTGCAATATTACAGACATGTTTAATATCACTTTATTAATTATACATTATGTCTGTATTATGTAACATACAATGCCTTAATTAAAAGGAACATTGAGTGATAATGATTTCAATCACTTTGACAGAACAAATATTTAATTTCAGTCAACACTGCTAATAGTAGAAATGAAATAATATTACATTTTAAAACATCCATGTATGAAAACGAACCTGGAAATATGCATTGAGTGAATTATTCATGGAATACATGGAAAATTAAAGCACAAATGTGCAGTATATTGTCTCATTTCATATTTGTTATAGCAGAATACAAGGGAAAACTGAAAATAATCAGGAAGAAAGTGAATAGAGCTCTTCCACAGATATTCTTGTTATAGCAGGTTATTAGATTTCCAAATGTTATTCTCCTGTCTTCCTAAAACAGAACATGAATGAAAGAGGATCAGGATTATGTGTAGTGCAGCCTTATGATTTGAACTGATTCGTTTCAGTCGAAGTTCCCCAAACCGGAAGAGCCTCGCAAAATCTAAATCACATCAGACTCAAAAATCAGAAGAAACCTACAAAGATGCTCTGGGAAGAAGTTCACAGGATACGCCGGTGTTTTGCTGAGTTCTGGTCTGTAATCCTGACTTCCTCTGCCAGAGCCGCATCTTCCAGATGCCTCGACTAATAGCTTTCTTTTCAAATGACCGCTTTGGTACTCGACTTCAGAGGAGAGGCCCAAGCATGAAATTCAATTACGCAGCACACGCTCGGCAGGCCGGTCCAGAGCTGCCGTGTTAATCCTCAGCATGACCACAGGATTTCCATCTCAGTCCAGATCTACAAACACGAGGACCGGCCCGCTACACGACTGACTCGTGTGTGTGTGTGTGTGTGTGTGTCCTCGAGGAAACACACAACAGCAGCTTCAGTACGAATGCGTAAGGAGCGTAACATTGAGTAGAGACACCGATAGCTTTGTAGGAGACAGGAGATCATTGTAGTAAACGAGAGAACACTCGTCCATTATCATGTGCTGAGGACAGTCATTACATCTTTGATTCTCTAATAAACGATTGATTTGTTTTAACAAAGAGAAGTATCTGCATCTGTCACTGACTAGCTTGAGAAACAGACAGTGGTGAATTCAGATTCAGACAGTTCAGGTAATATCTTGTGGATTTATATCAGTTACCAGTGTTGGGGAAAGTTACTTTTAAAAGTAATACATCACAATATTGCGTTACTCCCTGAAAACGTAACTAATTACGTTACTTAGTTACTTTTTATGGAAAGTAATGCGTAACTTTTACGTTACTTTTTAAATATGAGCAGGGCTTGATTGTTTGTTTTTAATACAATAAGTTATATTTATAGCGAATATAAAAGCCTTTCACACCAAAAAGTGTAATGAATAAACCTCAGACTGAAGGACGAGTAAATCACGTCTGTACAGAAGAACACAGGAGAAGAAGTTCAACACTCTTCAGTGATAAAAACAATGAAGCACAATTATTAGTTTATCTAAAGTAATTTTTGCTTATTAGTTATGGTTGAACTGGATCATCAATGATCAAACATTGGTTAATAAAATGGGATTAGATTAATTTGTGTTATTTAACAAATTTATATTCATAGTTTGCATGTCACTATTTTAATACATTTTGATGAATACTAAATCTTTTTTTGTGAGTGGAATGAATTAATACACATTCACATTTAGTCTAGAACTACAGAAAGATCATGTTCATGAACAGGAACAAATATCTGCCATTGGGGTCAGAAAAGTAGATTTTTTTTTTCTTTTTCTTATGCCATTAGCAGATATGTGACCATGGATCACAAAACCAGTCATAAGCATGTTTTAAACTAATATCACATCGAAAAATCGCCTTTATAGTTGTCCAAATGAATTTCTTAGCCATGCATATTACTAATCAAAAATTAAGTTTTGATATATGTATGGTAGGAAATTTACAAAATATCTTCATGGAACATTATCTTTACTTAATATCGTAATTAGTTTTGACATAAAAGAAAAATCTAAATTTTGACCCATAAATTGGCTATTGCTACAAATATACCTGCGCTACTTATGAGCAGTTTTGTGGTCCAGGGTCACATATTTGCTCTTGATATATTTGTTTTACATTTTTCAGAGAATATTTTGCTTCTCCAGTAAATGTGTCTTTATTTAAGAATGATTTTATATTTGTTCTGGTAAACAATACAAAAATCTTTGACAAAGAAAATAATTTTCACAGTGTAAAGGTTCTGTCAAATATAATGAGAAAGATTTCCACATGCACATTTTACATGGGTTTCATGCAAATTCACCGTGTTGACTAACAGAAGACTGCTTGGTTTGAATTCAGTGTGAGCTGTGCTTCATGCATCGCTACACTGTCGACAATAGACAACTGAAGTGTTTTTGACCATCAAACGTCTGAATGCAAGTGAAGCAACGACGCCTACACTTTCCAAAAATGAAAAAAAAAAAATAAACTTTTGTCTCCGCATGTCAGACACGGCTTCAGACAATACATGTTCCGAACAAAGAAAGACTTCTTGAAAACACAAAAATCTGATCGTAAATTTCAAACTAAATCCACAATGGTTTTGTTAATGTTGCAGGGATAATCTGATATTCGTTTCACAATCAGTGACACAAATACATCAAATTGAATCCTCCATCTAAGTTCCTCAGCTCATGAATATGAGAGCACAGCAGGGCCGTCTGAGACAGAAGACCGCTGGCCGTCGTCCCTCACGCTGGTAATTGACCTCCAGTAATTAGACTTTCACTCGTATGGAGTGAAAACACAGTCTCTCTCAGTCCCTGAAGATGAAGCCTGGCCGCGTCCGCTGCGCTGAGGGGTCAATGGACGGACCGCCAAGAAATGCAGAGGAGGTTTCCTGCCCGGATCCTGAGCGGGAACATTCAGGACAGAAAGCGTTGTGTTCTGTGTCTCAAATATCATCCAGACGGATCCATGCTGAAAGCGGAGGAATCTGAAGGCAGGTTTTGGGAGTCAAGCTTTGGTCTGTCATTATGACTTGATTACGCACCGCTGGAGATTCGTGTCATCAACATGACATGATCTCAGGAGGTTTCTGATGGCCTCCAGACTTTAGTCAGTCGCAGCCAAGCAACTGAGAACCACCGAGACTGAGAGAGACTAAATAATTGAATAAATATTCATTTATAAGTTTACTTTGCAGATTCATTCATACTATAGAGACAGTCCACTTGACTTAAAGGAGTATTTCCTTCTAAAATGAAAACCTTGTCATCATTTACTCAAGTTCATATAGTTTCTTTCTGATGATAAACACAAATTAGAGATGTAACGGTATGAACATTTCTTATCACAATTATAGTAACCAAAATTATCACGGTAAATCACCAAGTTTTGTGTTTAAAATCAACAAACAATAAATGAAATTACTTTTTGTTTGCATAAACACTAAAACAATAACATTACCAATGATGTCTGGATTTAAAATGACAACATGACTGACAGCAGTTTATCTAACACCATGTAAAAACAAATCCAAATCCAAAATAAAGCTTTGAAAAAGTTTCATACAATGGCAAACCTCACATTTTATTTTAAATAAAGAAAGGGGTTAAGTCAAAATGATAAATGATTATATGTATTTATCTGCTCCATGAATAATTCAAGATACCTTATCCGAATTGTTTAAATGTGTAGAATCCACATGAGCTTGTTTTTTATCAACCGGTCAACATTTACAGCAGGGCACGCAAATTCAATCCATTTTCTGACCAGACAAATACTGAACACGGGCTAAATCCACTCTCTGACACAAGGTGGCGCTTATGGAACAGCAGAATTAGATGTACGTGGATTGAAGATGAAAACAAAATGCCATCGAATGTTTTCTGAAACAGTCATAAACTTGTACATTCATATAATTAAATATACTGTATTCCCTTGCACTCTTTTAAAACCTCCGAGCTTCCCACCGTTTTCACACAAAACAAACTATTCTGCGTGCAGTGTGCACGAAAGACTAATTAAAACTGTATGCTGCTTTATGCTGGAAAGCATTTATTTATCACGGTAATCATACAATACGGTTTTAATGATAATTAAAATATGAAACAGTAATACTAAACGTGGGGAATTTTATCATGATTTATCGTCAGACTGGTAATTGTACAATCCCTAACACTTATGAAGGAATTTTGAATAATATGCCGGTCACTTTTTTTCCTCCATGCAGTTTCCGTGAATGAACTTGAATGGAAATCAACTAGCTAGTCACGACTGTTTCCTTAAACCATAATAACTTTGCTGTCTTATGGTCTCTTATAGACCACTGAGCACCCACACCCAAAGCATGTACACATAACGCCACCTCTGAAACAGCCCGCGACCACAGAATTGTTATATTTTGTGACTTATTGCATGTAAACGTCCAAATAGATACAAAATTATGTCAAAATGCATGTGCACAAGGGCTTAAAGAGTCAGCATACTAAATAAACCTAAAAAACTAAATAATGACTGTCTGTGTCATTACTGTTTAGCCAGTCTATTTTTCTACTTCATCTTCTGGAACGCCACTCTCTCATGAACGCGCGTACGACAGTTAGAGTGAGATTTATTAAGTTGTAAATATGATTATTTCTCTTACACAAACTTCAGGAGCCCCCCCCCCCATATGCTGGCTTGAGGTTGAGGAAATCATGGGTTAATTTTAATTTTTGGTTGAACTATCCCTTTAAATCCAGCGACACAAGTTTGCGATGTTGGTTTTAGGAAACACCGAATTGTTGAACTTTGTTGCTAATGACAGAACTTGCGACCACAGCTGTGTAATGATTCAATATTGACTGTTTACTATTGTCTTTTTGGAGCTGCTTTACAGCAGAATTCATTCAGTTGCTTCATTCAATCACTATTTTATTGTTTATCAGCGTTGAAACAATGTCGTGTAAAGCTCTATACTGTAGGTAAAAAAGAGGTAAAGCTGACTTGACTAATGATGCATTTGAGACCGGTTTTGTGAATCAGTCTGGACTCAACAGAATTTACTACGCTACCCAACATTCTAAAAACCTCCTTTTGTGTTCCATGGGAGAAAACATGCTAAATGGGGTTGAAATGACATGAAAGTGATTAAATAAGATTGTTTTTTTGCACCACTTCTTCAGCATGTCCCTTGGAGACTCTTATCTGATTCTTTCAGTCTCTGCGGGAGTGAACCGAACACAAATCTCAGCTGATGTTTGGGGTTTAAATCAATCTGCTAAACGTGAGCTCGCCTTGTTGTGGCCTTTCGCGCAATGCAACTGCTCTTATTTTAGCTGATCTAAATGTAGCGATGATGGAAGACGGCCAAACAAATGACCCCCGGGACGAGTCGAGAACGGGGGAAGCCCCTTCATAAGACGTCAAACGAGCGGCGAGGAGGACGGATGGTCTGTGGAGTGGCAGCTGGGAAACGGGCCGGTCCGATGTTCTCGTCTCATCCTGTGGGAGTTCAATGAAGAGCAAAGCAGAGATGCCAGCTTCGGTTCTCCCAGCCCGAGAGAACGCAATCATTCATCAGTTTTCCAGACCTCGAGGTTCTGTACTCAGGAACTTCAGCATGAGACATTTAAAGGCTCAAGGGAAAACAAGTCTAATTTCACACATCCACATTCCCAGCAGATCCAAATTTCCTGTCAAATATGCAGTTTTCGTATGTTCATCTGCATTCAGAAGAAGACCAATGAAGCTGTTCAGAAGAAGACCAATGAAGCTCAGCTGTGAAGTTTTTCAGTCGTGGCTTTTGTGAAGTTTATTGAGAAAGAGAGGTGCTGTAATTTTTTACAGACTCCTGCAATCCTGCCTTTGTGTTATAGTATTGACAGCTATAATCATCCTTAGAAATACATTTCATATGCAAGGCATGCATATACTGACATGACTATGATGAGCATGTTCAGTTTGATATTTATGGGAGGCATGAAATCAAAAAGATCAGTGTGATGACATAAAACTAAGAAAAAAAACAGCTTATGGTTCCGTTAAAATATAACATTTATGATATTTTTTTTAAAAATATATTTTTTCCATTGAAAAAATGGAAGCCTGTTTATGGGACAGAATAAAAAATAAATTTAGCAAGTTTTGCAACTTTTTTCTCACAATTCTGACGTCTCGCAATTCTGGGAAGAAATGTCAACATTTTGAGAAATTAACAAAAATTTGGCAGAAATTCAGCTTTAGGATCATTTATGATGTTTGCAGTTTCATGTTCATAGAAGATATGAGACTCCAACTCTTCAGACATGGCTTTTTGAGCTTTATTGGGAAAGAGAAGTGCTGTAATGTTTTGATAACCTTTCAGACTCTTGTAATCATGCCATTGATGGCTTGAACATCACAACCAAGTCTGCTGACCTTCTCTGAGCTATAAATCATAAGTTAGGACAGGAATGAAAGTGAAAGCGCTGCAGATGTGATGAAGCTCGTGTCCTGTCAGTGTGTGTGGGAAAGAGAGTCAGATGGGTCGCTGGGCTCCCAGAAGCCTGTCCCGCTCCAGTCTGCCGCTGCTCGGTAGTTCTGCTCTCTCTGCTCGGCCGTACGCGAGGCTTTTACGAGGAAAGACTGGATGTGATTAAACAGACGGCGGTGTTTCTGAAGCTGACAGCTGTGTATACATCCATTATACACAAACAATTCACAGACATGAACGTCAAATGCAACAAGTAGCTTCTCAAAACTGTTTTGAAGACATTCCCACAAAAACGCAGCTGAAGAGCGAAGGCATGTAATTCCATGCAGAAATATTTACGTGCAGCTAGTGCATACAGAGACGCAGAAACACAACATCCTACTGATACTGTGATGTTTATGTGTTCAGATTCACACGCACCGCACACAGCAGGCTTACGACAGTTAACTAAGTGAAACTAAAACCAGAAAGAAACCATTTCATTACCTCAAATAAAACGAAACTGGTATTTTTAAATATTTCATTTCAGTTAACATTCATTTTTAGCTACTTGTCAAGGCAAACTGTAAAAAATGCATACATTGGGGTACAATGTACTTTATTAATATACATATATATATATATTTTTTTACTGTTAAAAGGGTTAAATGAAAGGATAAATTAGCAGTAGCCTGGTTTCTCCCATGGTTTTTTCTCCATTCTGTCACAGATGGAGTTTTGGTTCCTTGCCACGATCACCTTTAGCTTGCTTTGTTGGGGACACTTCATTTCTGGTAATATTGTCAACTTGATTGCACCTAACTTTTTTAATCTCACAATTCAGATTTTGTTTCTCAGAATTCTACAAGATAAACAGAACAGTGAGATATAAACATAATTGAGTGATATAAACTTATAATTGCAAGAAAAAAAGTCAGAATTATGAGATAAAAATTGAAATTACAATTGTTAATTTTGTGGCAGGAAAAAACAACAAAAATGTGAGATGTACACATCTGAAAATTCTGAAAAGTCAGAATTTTGAGTTCATATTTTTCCCTTTTTCCTCCAAATTGCAAGAAACAGAGTCTGAATTGTGAGATATAAACTGATATAAAATTATGTTTTTGTATTTCTGCCATGGACTAAAGTTATTTCCATGTTTTTATCATAAACACTCTTATATGACATTGACCCCTCTAACCTCCCAGTACAACCGATAAAAACAGATGTGGAAATACAGCAGGGAGAACCATTTTCAGTGGCGTTCATTAATAGTTATGGTTCAGAATAACTCATATTAATGTATAGATTCCATGCCAGAGATCTATTCTGATCAGTGTGTTTACTTTAAACATCTATTATTAGTTCATTGTGCCTCTGCACCTGTTAATAAACAGCTGGCAGTGTTTGCTGAGTGAGTTCAGAAATAGCTTTCCCATGAGTTTAGGGTTTAAATAAAGGCTCGAGCAGAAACGCCCGGCTGCTGGAACGACCTAGTCATGGGAACATTTTCAAACTGTCTGTATGAATTTAATAGCGTGAAGAAAAAATATCAAGAACGTGTAAATATCTATTTCGATCCGTTTGTAAGCAGAACTGCCCTACTGGGATTCGATGCTATATATATGCGTCAGAACGGCAAGGCCACAGACCTCACCAGTCTCAAAGGCGAAAGGTTAAACCTCAAACGCCAAAACATGATCAACGGGGAAAGTTTATATGTCCGTCTGAGAATTATAAGACAGTGACATGCAGGGAAATCATGAACCGACCCCACATCCATTCAGATAAGAGACCGATAAACACACCAGAATCATGCAGAGCACACGAAAACACTGAAATAAGCAAACGTGGCATCTGTGGTGTTTCAGAGACGTCATTCAATGATACGAAATGAGATGAAACAGTTGGCCATGTTTGTCCTTGTCCAGCATCATGTTTCTCCTCGTAATGGCTCAGTAACTCATTGTTGTGGTTGTGTATTAGTGGAGTGAATGGTTCGGTCATCTACTGTATGAATACGTTTCCATGCTTCCCGAGAAAGGGAGTGTATTTACTCTGAGCTGACGGAGATATGCTGGCGAGACGAGCGTCGCGAGGCGTCTTGGGTGGGCAGGTCTGCCCAGATTCAAGAGAGAGCAGATAACACGTGGAAATTGACAGATTTGATGCCAGATCTTCCTTTTAATGGGCGAGCGAGCTTTTAAAGCGTGCCACGCCGAGTCGCTTATTTATGCTTTTATGGAAGATCAGAATAAAAAATGGTTGTGCATAACCACAAAAGATATGATAAAACAAATACAATAACAATGCAGCGGCCGGAGTCTGAAAATAAACACTGAATGACTGCGTTCAGAGAGCTCATATAGACATATCTGGATGAACTTTGAAAAATAATTACATGTCTAGCTAACCATAAACAAAGCTTATTGCTGAGAATGATTAAGGAATATAATGTCTGAAGATTAGTTATCCTCTCATCGTATTCTTTTCTGGCAAGCTACGATGTAATACTTTAATAGTTTTTATTTGATGTGGTGGATGATGGCAGTCTAGGCCTAATCAGATCATCTTAATTAATCACATATTAATGTTTGCTGAGTCCCCAAGTAAACATAATTCAAAGACATAGACAAGTAAAGCTTTGAATAGACATGAACAAAAAATGATATTAACAGAACGTGTTAAATACAAATATTAGATTAGAATAAACCAAAAATATCAAATTAATAAAATAAGATAAGATAAAAATATAAATATATTAATATAACTTAAATAAAACAGAAACATAACTAAAAAAAGATTATACAATAAATTAACTATACTCAAAAAATAAAAAGATACAACATTAAATACTATAATTAAAATTAAATTAAAGAATTTAAGTTATATTTATTAATTATTTTGAGATACATTACATAAAACTTCTGAATTTTAAATGTTATCAAATAGTAAATCACACTAGACTGTGCTGAGAAATATAATACTACACACACACACACACACACACACACACACACACACACACACACACACACACACACACACACACACACACACACACACACACACACACACACACACACACACACACAGACACAGACACACACACACACACACACACACACACACACACACACACAGACACACACACACACACACACACACACACACACACACACACACACACACACACACACACACTGACACAGACACAGACACACTATATATATATATATATATATATATATAAATGATACCAGATGGTGCATTCACTCTGGCAGCTATAAAATACAAAAAAAATGACTAACTAAACTAAATAAATAATAAATAAACAGACTACAAAAAAACATATATATTTGTTTTAAAAAATTATGCAAATACAATAAAATAAAAATAAAATAAATAAATAACAATTACTAACAAAACCAAACAAACAAACTATAAAAAATTGATTTTTTTTTTTGAAAAAATTGTAATACAATTAAAAATAAAGTAAAACAATAAATAAATTTAAAAAGAGTGTTATTCTATAATAAAGATGTCTGGTATTTTCCAGCAGACAGTAAAGCGGAGTCTCAGAGATCGTGTAGAAGCCACTTGTTCTGACTAAAGCGTGAGATTTTGGAAAAGTGTCTGTCATGTCATGTGTGAAACACATCAGGTGTCTACTAGAGTACACCAGCTATCCTACGACACACTTACAGCTACAGTTTCCTTCTAGCTGATTTCATCTCTATTTCTCCTCTGCTGCAGGAGTAATGCATGTCTGGTGGTGTGGATTTATGCGTGTTTCTGTCCTCCAGTCAGCTGCTTTCTCAAGGATCTCAGACCCGGCCGTGGTGTTTGCACGCACCTGAACAGCATTACTCTCCTCAAGCCCTTTCTCATCAACATCTGCAGCTCGTTTCTGATGCCGTTCCACGATAGCGTCTGTCAAAGCTTCATACGTGACACGTTACAGCGGATCCTTTGGCCTGACCTTTCATCACACAGCTAGGATTGATGTGTTGAACATCTATGAATCTTCAAGCAAACACTCCATCTGCATCCAGAAGCCTCCGGAGCACAAATCATCTCCGGCTGAAACTACCTGACGAACACTCGGCGTCTCCAGATCAACGCGCTGGAATGTTCCACCTGTTTATCCTGTGTTCTCTTACTATAAACCACTCCCGACGAATGGTTTTCTTCTCCGGACAACAAAGCTAAATATTGTACACTGTGTATATGTGTTTAGATGACTGTCAAGCGCTTTATGATCAGTGGAAACAGGCAGCTTTTTATAAGCAAAACTTCTTTCACCTCGTGCTTCTACATTTTATTTGTGACATACACAGACGTCCTATAGAAATACACAACCGGAGTCTCATGGAAAAGGCTGTATGTTATGTTTGCTTCACCTAGTGCTGAAGTCACGTGTGAAATCTCTCTGACAGTCAGTGACGCGAGAGCTTTAACCCTACGGGCCGCTGTACAAGCTGAGAGAGGAGGATTCTCATGTTAAGAATTAAGAAAGAGAAGAATGTGAGATATGCAAACAAAAACAGAGATGGAGAAAGCAGAAGATTTCTAACTGGTGTTGGGTCACTGTATGAGCCTCCAGACGCCAAAGAGCTAAAACAAAACCACTCTTTCAGCTCAGAGGCTGCAAGATCTGCTGATGGAAACCACACAATACAAAAATAAAATAAAATCACCAATTGATGAGTTGATTCTTCATCAGATTTGGAGAACTGTAGCATCGCATCACTTGCTCATAATGGTGAATGGGTGCAGTGAATGGGTGCCGTCAGAATGAGAGTCCAAAAAGCTTGACAAAAACATCACAATAATCCACAAAAAATCCACACTACTCCAGTCCATCAGTTAAGATCTTGTGAAGCCAAAAACTGCATGTTTGTAATAAAATTTTTTTTTAACTAAAATACGAGTCCATAATCCATACTAACGCTGGATAACGCTGCATAATTACGTTTATCTCCTATTGTTTCTCACATCTAAATCCACCCACACATTTGTCTGGAGCTGTTTTTGGCTTGTAAACGGTGTTTGCATATTTCTCTCCTCATTCAGACTAGACCACTTTTTTACTGAAGGATGCATGGATTATGGATTCATATTTTGGCTAAAATTATCTTAATGATGGATTTGTTTCTTACAAACACACAAGACATTAACTGATGGACTGGAGTGGTGTGGATTATTGTGATGTTTTTATCAGCTGTTTTGACTCTCATTCTGACGGCACCCATTCACTGCAGAGGATCCATTATGAGCAAGTGATGCGATGCTACTGTTCTCCAAATCTGATGAAGAATCAACTAATCTACATTTTGGATGGCCTGAAGGTGAGCGTCTTTTCAGCATATTTTCATATCAGGGTGAACTGTTTCTTTAAAATAAAGTAAAATAAAAATGAGACTGGCTGTTTTTTGGTTGATGTGATGCAATTACCATTAATCAGCTCTCGTTCTAGCCATAGGCATGTAAACAACACAGTTTTGTAGCCAAGTAGCCTAATAGCTGCTGTGATTGCTCTGATATTTATGATACGCGTCACGATAAGAGCGTTCACATGATTTCTGTCATCAGGTTCACATCAGCGCTGTCAGTACAGACACATGCCAACAGCAACAGCAGCTCCTCCTCCCGTTCACAGAGACTCCATAGGTTTCACATGCCAGGCTCCATTATGCTATACGACTGCTTGTTTTGACTTAGAAAATGAGACTCTGAATAACCGGTAGGAAATGAAGCGGGACTCTGCCAGCGCTCAGGCCGTCATTGTCTGAGATAATCAGCGTAATCAGAATTCAACACCATTAGCTTTCATGTTTATGTATTCAGCGCTCGGCCTGTCCGAACGATTCCACGAGAGTTGTATTGCATTAAATGACAAAGATAACAAGCTGTCATCATGCATTTTGTTTTATCAAGCTCTGGCTTAATAGCTTTATGAAAGAGAGTCAGATTTGAGCTGTAATATAGTGATATTTTGAAAGTCTGTGGAAAGCATCCCAAAAATGCAGTGACTTTAAGACCTACTGACGTTTGAGATCGTTTGGAAAGTTTGCTGTGATATCTTCAGATCAGTGCTGGTTCCCATGTGATAAGAGCTACCAAAGCGTTTAGAGGGAAATGACCACAGAGTGCTGTACTGGATTATTTTCTTCTCCAAAGCGCTCTGATGACAGCGGCTGTTTTCCAGGATCGGCAGGAAACACAACGAAATCGATCGATTTGCACAAAATGCATAATTTAAGTGATGTGATTGCTCATTTAAAATCATTTTTCCCCATTTGGCAGCATGTTTACTTTCTTTAAACTCTATAACGAGATTAAACTCTGAATGATGTTCATCAAATCTTTATTAAAACAGTCTCAGTACTACTAGACTGAAAGCTGAAACATGTCTGTCATGCACTGGACAAAATCTGTTCTGACTGTGTTTAACCCATAATAATGAGTTTTGCTGGTATACATCAATGTAGCCAGGTTATTTCAGTGATTTTAAATAATATTTGATTGACTTCAACAGTTCATTTTAGCTTATTATTGTTTCAGTGTGTGAAGGAGATCTGCTTAAAGGGTGCACTGATTTTTTTTTTAACAAAATCAAAATTAAAGTTCTCATCAAGCCAATTTTTTTTATTGAAAATACAGTTTGTTGTATACAGACATTTAAATTACACATAGTATTTTTATCTACTTTTTAATTATATACATATATTTCTACTCCAATTCATTGTTGACATATAAGCATTTAAACAGAGGCTGTAATAGTTTTCATTGTGGATTTATATAAAGTAGAACAGATTCAGTAAAAATAAATAGTGAATATAGTCCATATTATCATAATGCTCCTCTCTTTTTTTAGCTGACTATCAAGTTTATGGTCTTTCCTGATGTAAATGTGACGTCACGTGACATTATTGATCTCAAGCTGTTTTATTGATGTCTCTCTGCGGTTGAAACACTGATTGATCGATTACATGATTCATGATTCATTTCAGTCGGTTGTTCTGTTTCTTCTGATGTCCATTTATGTTTATTTGCTGCTGTAACCAGTAGTAAAGAGGAAGAGATGATAGCTTCACTACAGTCATCTGTCACATATATTGAAGAGTGACTAAAATACAGTTATTGTCTGAATTTAGTAAAAAATTAATTAAATAAAATAAACCGACAGAATTTGAAAGTTGAGACTTCGTTTCCAATCAAAAGTAACACAGTTTATCGCATTTGTTGGATAGCAGGCACGTTAAATGACATATATTAAATTCAATAAAATGAATAAAAAGAAATATATCAATGTTATCAACTCCAATTTAGATGTTCACCTGTTGTAATTTATCTATGCTGTGTGCATTAATTAGACAAACATTGCCACTGGAGAAACACTATTTAAACATCATCATTTCAGTCAATGATTTCTGTACTCCAAAACCATTAATTTTTTTTGCCATATTTTAAGTTTCAGAAATTTAGCATTACCCAAAAATGACCATCCTGTCATCATGTACTGATGCTAAAGCTGTTCCAAAGCTGTGTGACTTCTGTCTCCTTCTGTCTCCATAAATGAAGACATTTCAATGTTTTTATTCATTCAAGTCCTGGGATGTTTTGGAGCCCACTGACTTTCATTGTTTGATCAAAAACAGTTTAACATTGGCAAAGAGCTGCAGCAAATGATCCGTAAAATACAAAAACTGAATCTCTAATGCTTGTGTCCTTGATGATCACCTGGAGTTGTTCTCTCGGACACTGTTCTCTCGGCACTGACGTCTGACATACTCAGAAAGCACTGTAACAGAACAGTTGTTCAATTATCTGCCGTGTCGCTGGTAAAGCGCTCAGCCACGACTGTGGCACAAAGGAACAGCAGGAAATCTCATCTGAGCCGCTCAAGCATGAGCCGTCACCTGTTGCCACAACAGATATTAATCCAACGGTCAGCGATGGACAGAATCTCACCGCAATTAAACAAGCCTTCAAACTATTTCAGTCCCCTCGACTACATCTGATCTTAGAAATATCAGATCATACATCCAGCTCTTCAAATGTAAAACGATTGTATCAGATCACACTGATACACATAAACAGACTAATATGGACACAGCTCTGCAGGACATCACCAGCTCTTTATCTCCAAATAAAGGTTTGACATTATGTGATGTATTTAGTAGATCTATGAGAAAACCATCTGATCTAAAATATCTGAGCACATGTTCAGAATTTGCTGCTGTTGGTTTCAATTTGCTCTTATTTCCTTAAGATTTCCTCATTCTTCAAAGCCTGTCATAGCTCATTCAGTGTTTCAGTTTTATTCATATACAAAATAGACAGCTGTAGATTGCATCATTATTGAAATTAAATACATACAAACATTTAAAATAAATAATAATATTACATAAATTAATTAATTAACAGAAATTAAAATGACAGATTAACTGATAATTACATGTAATTAGTAAATATAAAAAATAAATTACAAACAAAATAATTTCAAATAATTAATAGATATTTTAGTCAATAGTTACATTTATTTAAATAATTATATTAGTTTAGTTTATTCATTTATAAAGCACATTTCAAAACAACAGAAGTTACAACCGAAGTGTTGTACAGAGGAATTAAAACTAAATTAGCGATTTCTCTTTGGAGTGTTACAAGCTGTTCGTGCATAGATGAGATCCCTGAAGTTACAAAAACTAAAGTCTCAAAACCAAAGAGATATTCTTTATAAAAGTTAAGACTCTGCCACGCCTCCTAAAACGGCTCATTCAAACACGCCCCCACATGTCTACGTCACGATGTGGAAATATTTGCATAATGCTGCCCAAATGTTCACGCAAAGAAAGAAGGCGTGGTTTCAGTAACCGCAGTAGTGTTGATGCAGCCGTGTCAGGGAGACGCTGTGTGTTTCTAGGCGAAAGCAAAAGCACTTGATTTGGCCTTCCGACCGTATATGCATTTAGGAATCATTAAGATTACTTACAACAGAACAGCAACGCATTTTATGGACGGTTTCGTGAACCTAGGAGACGAGATAATTCTGACTTTGCTATGAAAATGGCATTCTGAATCAGCGACTGTATGTTTTGTTATTAGTTTAAGTTTTTGCTATTAACTGTTCAAATGCAGAGTTTTGCGCGTCGTGTGTGTGTGTGTGTGTGTGTGTGTGTGTGTGTAAGAGAGGGAGACACGGTCACACAACCGCGGCTTGTGTACTGCAAACACATACTAGCTTCATTACTGTGTCTGTCACGCGACTCTGTTGCCCTCTCGGGCTTGAACTGATGGTAAAACTAAGGACTGTCTTTACATTTAATTTGAAAACTAAAGCTTGCGATTATGGAAAGGGGCATTACATTTCCGACTCGTGCTTGTAGTGTCCGGCCAATCACAATGCACTTTGCCAGTTGGCCAATCAGAGCAGACTGTGCTTGTCGGAAGGAGGCGGGGCATAGAGGACCTACAATAACATACAGTATTTGAAAAATAATGTGTTTTTTGAACATTAAAGCATGCCAACATATTCTGTTACACCTTTTAAAAAGCATCATATGACCCCCTTTAAAACAGAATTAACACACTGGATCAAAACCTTGGAGACACATGTAAAAATATAAACACCCTCAATTAAAACATAAAGAATACAGGTAAGTTTTTAGGGAAGATTTAAAAGTAGAAACAGAAGGGAAATATCTAACATAGAGAGGGAGACTGTTCCAGAGTCTGGGAGCAGCCACAGAGAAAGCCCGGTCACCTTTAGTTTGTAACATGAGCGAGGAACAGAAAGAAGAAGTTGACTGGAAGAACGTCAGGATCTTGAGGCATTGTACGGGACAAGAAGATCACTAATCTACTGAGGGGCAAGACCATGTAAAGCTTTATAAACAAAAAGCTAAATTCTAAAATCAATCCGGGACTTAAGAGAGAGGCAAGCACATGAGTAATTTGCTGACATTTTTTAGTGCCAGTCAAAAGCCTGGCTGCTGCGTTTTGAACCATCTGCAGACAATTTACAGTTGAATTAGGCAAACCCAGGTATACAGAGTTACGATAATCCAACTTTGATGTAATAAATGCATGAATAACAGTTTCAAGGTCATTCTTAGAAAGCATCATCTTGATCAAGATTTTGACACTGTCATGAACATTTGAAGATAGAGAACCAAACATGATTAACTATGTCAGAGGGCGTATCTGGTGGGGCAAAGATAACAATTTCGGTTTTGTCATTGTTTTTCTGTAAAAAGTTCATGTCCATCCAACATTTTATGTCACACAGGCAGTCAAACAGGCCAGACACAGAACCATTATTATTTTTGATAGGAAAGTAGAGCTGAGTGTCATCGGCATAAAAGTGGTATGATAAATCGTGTCTCTGAATAATATGACCAAATGGAAGCATATATAATGCAAACGGAAGAGGACCCAGAATGGAGCCCTGGGGTACACCATAATGTTATTGGAGCATGAGAAGAAAAACATTTTCATTATATATTAAATATATAGTGAACTATAAATAAATATTTAATTAACATTTTAATTAACAATTTATCAGCCATTTGTCATTGTTGTTTAAATTAAATTTATTAAATGTAATTAAAAATACTATTAATAAATTACAAAATATTTAATATAATAAATTAATAGTTAAAATTATTTAAAGCAAACAATATTATTAAAATAACCAAAATAATTAATAGACAACTCAAAATTATGTTTTAATTAATCATTCAGTTTAATGAAATTTATTAGTAATTATTTATTTTTGTACATTCAAATATTTAGCTATAAGCCGATTATCAAGCATTCATGGGTTAATTTCCTGGAAAAGTGTAAACACTGTTAATTCTGTGGCACAATATCAGACAATGCTCTGTTTGTTTGAACATCATGAACATGGCATCACTGGCCCAAACAATGGAGTGGGGGCGGGACTATTTGTTTGACCGACAAATGAAAGACGGCGACAGTACAGGCAATGATTCAATATTTTTAATTTTTCCAGATTGTTTTGCAAAACTTGGCCATTTTTAATAAATCTCAGTATTATCATACACAGAAAATCCAGTCAAATATTTACATTATTATACTAAAGATGCCACAAAACGCAATCCACCTGAAGCAAGACATTCAAACAATGACATCAATGAGTATGAAGTCATTTACCCAATAATTCCCCGTATTAGATTTCAGCCGAATCGACTGCACATGTTCACACTTCATGACCACCGAACACAAACTATGAAAGCCACTTACGGGAATATGCATGATAAACAGGAAAACATGACTTGTTTATGCAAATGCAATTAGTAAACTAATGCGGTAAAGTAAAGCGATTGAGAACATCTGCAGCCTTTCTGACCCTAAAGGGTTCAAAGCAGAAGATGGATACAGCTCCGATACAGACGGTCTATCCCATCATCCTCTGAACACACCGAAAAACACAGAATCACCTTCGTATTCCAATATCAGAAGAGCCACTTACAGTAAAAGGACTTTACGGAGCTGTGAGGAGCTCCATCTGCTCTCGCGAGGCTCATCTCTAGCATTCTTTATCGTGAAGTAGGACGGCTATCATATGCAAACAGACTGATGTTGTTTATAGTGCATTCTCTTATCAAAATATTTACAGCGTGTTTGAGGGCAGAGTTGGACTATAAGCAGATGTTTCATCTACTCACCGCTCACCTAAGCAGACGACTTCAACACACAGATCCTGTAACATCAGCAGGATCTCCACACAAACACACACACAGCTAATGCTCTTCATGTGAATTAACATCTCATTTTAGAGGTACTGGCAATGATTTAATGAAGGGGATGTAAGGAAAGCTGGACAGAGGGAAGATAATAATCCCATTTTTACAATGCAAATCTTTCCACAATATAAAAAAGAAAAAAAAAGTTTCTTGTTCACAGTATGTGCGAGGTGGTCCTGCTATGTGTCGGGCAGGGGATCAATAATTTCATTCCATAAAATGAAAATGATTTATTCGTGTGTTAACTCATCCTTCCTTCAGTTAGTATTCAAGGAATCATGGATATGCAAATCAGGCCCAGCATCCATCCAATCAGAGCAGCTCGGACCTGCTCCACTTTCACTTGGTTGACAAAATAAAACAACAGAACAATATTGTTTTCCCCATGAATTAAGATTACTTTTATGACCCCATTGTTTTTTTAAGCAAAAACTAAGAAAAGTTTGATGCATTTTTTTAGAAAACAAGACTTAATGTCTTATGCCATTTTGCTTCTAAAGTAAAAGTATCTCGATTTACGAATGTTTAGATATTTATACTAGAAAACAAGAACAAAATTGCACGTAAGAAAAGCATTTTTTGCTGTGCATTCGACTCAATCATCAGACGCTTGACGAGGAGCGTGTAGATGAAATGAGACGTGCTGTACTCGCTGAATTGTTAAATACTCTCAGGTATTTTTCTTCAAGGTGAAATGATTTCAGATGAGCACAATCCTTCTTAATCCCCAGCATAAACCGGCCCTGAACCAGACCTTTGGGTCAGATCTACTGAAACTACAACATTACGTGCAGTAGCAGAATAAACATGACTCGTGTCATGCACACGTTCCCCTTGACACACGATTATTACACACGACAAAATACGTCTAACCTTACAGTGCTTTACTGGTCAAAAGTTCAGAATAGTGAAGATTTTTTATGTTTTATTTTTTCTCTTCTGCTCACCAAGGCTACATTTATTTGATCAAAAATACAATAAATACAGTGAAATATAATTACAATTCAAAATAGCTGTTTAATAGCTGTGCAAAGTAGTTTATTGCTGTGATGCGCAGCTGAATGTTCAGCATCATTACTCCAGTCTTCAGTGTCACATGATCTTCAGAAATCATTCATGCTGATTTTCCTACAGGAGCATTTCTGACCATTATCAATGTTGAAAACCTTGTCTGTGTGAAGTTGTGCTGCATGCTGAATATTTCAGTAGAAATGTGATCAGCTAAAATTCAAAGTTAATGAGTATAAAAAAGAAGAAATGAACACATTTATGAATCAAGGATGCATCACATTGATCTCAAGGTACAGTTAAGACATTTATAATTCAAAAGATTCATATTTCAAATAAATGTTTTTCTCTTGATTTTTCTGTTAATCAAAGAATCCTGAAACATACAATGTGAAAAATATGAAGCAGCTGTTTTCAACATAAAACCTTACCAATTATAGGCTATATAATAATAACTGAGCACGAAATCAACATATTCAAATTCTTTTAAAAGTATTAAATAAAATCTGAATCATTCCAAACTTTTGACCAGCAGTGTAAATGATATTGATTTATAATCAGGATTGTAATCCTGAAATGTACTGTGATAAAGTCATACCTGAGATATTAATGATCAACAGCAGTGTTTGTGATCGTCATGGTCCAGATCTCAGATCAGTCTCAGAAGTAGATGACGATCAGACCAGTGCTCTTAAATGATGCTCAACACGTGTCCTGGAGGAGCTGCGGTCGAATCACCTGAGCTTCCTCCTCCTCATCATCCTCTGAGAGCTTCAGATGTGTGCATCTGTGGAGAAACCAACACATACATTAAAGATCTCACTTTGCATATAACCCTCAGTGGGTTTCTGGCAAACGACGGCTTTACAAACACAACACAAACTGATGCTTGATTTGCCAGCAGAGGAATGTGCTGTGCATAATGAGTTTTGATACGGAGCGTATGACTGTAAAACACACTGACAGAACCTCACACGACACTGTTTGAGGAATCAGATGTTTTCCTGTAGTTGATGTTGATCATGGTTTGCTAGTGTGGTTGGAAACAGAACAACATCTCCAGCCCAAAGCCCATGGGTAAACAAGACCATTCAAAATGAGATTTCAGAAATATGCAGGCTTGATTTACCAATGATAATAGCAAGGCTCTAAATGAATAAACCGTAGCATGAAACTCATGGTTTGGATCTTACTGACGACACACTCCCCTCATGCTGTGTACAGTATCTGCTGCCGCCTGATTCTCTGAGCGTCTGCATTCACACACAGATAAAGCCGAATGTCAGAGCGGAAGACGGAAGCGCTCAAGTCACATCTCCAGAAAAATGACTTGCACACTTTATTTGATATGATGGTGCATCTAGGAAAGTTGCAGGAGTACAAAAGGTTTCATGTACTCCCATATTTACATCGATGCATGTAAATATATACACCGCAATAATATTAGTGTCAGTCAAAAACAGATCCATCAAGTACCACTAATATTTATATAATGTTTTCACTAATATTTAACATACCTTGAACTGCCCTTTTATCAGAAAAAAACTGTAAACAACAACAACAATACATTTACATTTATGCATTTAGCAGACGCTTTTATCCAAAGCGACTTACAGTGCATTCATGCTATACATTGTATTTTGTATGTGTTCCCTGGGAATTCGAACCCACGACCTTTGCGCTGCTAACGCAATGCTCTACCACTGAGCCACAGGAACACCAATAATAACAAATACTACTACAAAACCTAAGAAAAATAAGAAGCCACAATAAATAATTATTTCCCCCCATTTTTTCATAAACTAGGGAATACAATTTTTTTTAAAAAAAGGTTACAATATGTAATTGTATTTTTTTATGCTTGTTATTTTACAGTAAATTAATGCTTTTTGAATGACAATAAGTCATTTTAGTTGACTTTTTAGTATGATCAATTTAATATTTTTTGAGTCAATTACACCAACATAATGTCTAATGCATATAATAAACGTATAATGCAGTTTTTAGTTTTCTCATTAAAAATTATTTGAAAATAAAAAAATGTATTACAATCACATATTGTAGCCTTTTTTAAGATTTCGTAGTATTTGTAGTTCATAAGATTGTTTATGATTTATCTATTTATTTAGCCAAATATTTGTTTTTCCTTCATTATTGTCAATTAAGTCTTATATCAGGTTTGCTCAGATATCTGAAGTCATTCCTGGTTCTTCTCCTAATAAATATTTTTGTCTTCGCTTCTAAATTCAAGCTCGTTTGATCAAAGTAACCCATGCAGGGGTGTCCAAACTCGGTCCTGGAGGGCCGGTGTCCTGCAGAGTTTAGCTCCAACTTGCCTCAACACACCTGCATGGAAGCTTCTAGTATGCCTAGTAAAAGCTTGATTAGCTACTTCAGGTGTGTTTAATTAGGGTTGGAGCTAAACTCTGCAGGACACCGGCCCTCCAGGACCGAGTTTGGACACCCCTGCATTAGAGCATGTCAGATACACAAAGTGAAATCCACATCCTAAAATAACTCCAGCATAGATTTTTTTAGGTTTTTACTTTTCAACAATATTCATCTACTCCAGCACTCGCTCACAAAATCAAAGGAAGTGGAGACAAAACAACATTGTGCTTCAACTCGCAGGAATTTTGGGCAGAAACTCAGAAAGACGAACCCCAGAGGATCTGAAGGCCACTGAGACTCACACAACACACAAACAAACACACAAACGCTCTGGAGCGTCACACGCCACGACCCAGCGCTCACCGATTCTGAGAAAAACACGTCCCGCGGGCCGCCGGGTCACAGGTCACACTCGGTTTGAACCACCTCGTTGTGTTGGGAGGGCCCTAGATTTCCACGATGGCGAAAACACAGACGGAATCGATATTCACTAGACGGATAAAATTATTTACCAGAAAAATGTAAATGCACAACACAGCATTTCTGAAAAAAGAGAACTAAATAAAATATATATTTTTTTTTTAATACAATACATTAATTAGAGTTGCGTTTGATTATTTAAATTTAATAAAACCGTTAAAATGGAATCTGGAAAATGAATACAAAACACAGAATTTGGTTAAATAAATAAATAAATAAATAAATAAAATAAATAAATAAGAGAAAAAATAAAACGTAGGACCTTAAAAAAATGCTGTTAAATTGTGTATGTTTCATTATTTCAATTAAGTAGACATGCTTATTTATTTATTTTATTTAACCATTGAAACAAAGTCTAGTCAAATTTAAATGGAAAAGAATAGAATCCCAAAAATATATATAAAAATGAAAAAAAAAATGAATTTGGAAGGAAAAAAAACAAAAAACGGAATTTGGAGAAAAAATAGAAAAGGATTTCATAGGGTCCTATGTTTTAAACAACGTGTTCGATCCTCCAACTTCAGCCACACACAATGGCCATCAACATGATTACATCACACAGCAATACCAAAATACATCACAAAACAACATACGCTACATTAATGTACACTAGTACATACATTAATGAATATTAGTCTCCAAGATTAATAAATACCGCAACAAAGAATGTCTTTTTGATTAGCATATATTTCAATACCTGCTGGAGATCAGTTTAATAAGTAGCATACCATGATCAAACTGAAATGATCAGAATCTATCTTAACCCTCATTGCCAGAAATATTATGAAACCTTGCTTATAAATGGAAGTTATGCACTTGTGATCCTCCATCTCTTGATGATTGAAGCCAAATGCTTTGAAATGGTACATTTATCAAGAAAAAGTGAGTTTTTGGAGAAATTATGTTGAAATAAACCTGACATCATTGTACATTTATGGGCCATGCATCAACTTAAAAACAGCAGACGGCAATGAAGCACATTAGTCTCATTCATAATAAACCCAGTGTGTGCATTAGAAAGCTCATGGTACAGAACTACAAGCTACTCAATGAAAAACTATTGTATTTAGAGCTGGTTTGAGATATGAGTGATAAATAAGCATATGGATAACTGTTGAGAATATTCTCTATCCATTTCACTTTTAGATGTCTCAATTCACCTGATAAAATATTTCGTTTTTTACTGATTATTTGTGACCCTGGTCCACAAAACCAGTCATAAGTAGCAGGGGAATATTTGTAGCAATGGCCAACATTGTATGGGTCAAAATTGTCGGATATTAAGTAAAGATCATCTTCCATGAGGATATTTAGTAAATTTCCTACCGTAAATATATTAATACTAAATTATTATCATTTTTAAGAGTAGTTTACTCTTATGACTGGTTTTGTGGTCCATGGTCATATATATATATATATATATATATATATTATATATCTGAGACCCTCTCTGAGAAATCCAGGCTTAAGTCTCAAAATCTAATTATGAGAAAACAAGCATCAAAGTTTGATTTCTGCCATTAATTTCATTATAATTTCACATTTTGACATGACCTTACTCAGTCAATATTAAAGATATTAAGGTTACAATTTTCACAGAATGTTCTTTACCATATGAAGGATGAAAAATGACTTTAGATGGGTTTTCAGAGAGAGGGTCACACATACACACACACATATATAATGTGTTAGTAAACTGAAATATTTCTTCAGTTAGCTAGCTCTTCAACCTGAACTTCCACATGTATCTAAATACACATCAAGTCTGAATCCAAGCATGTGACCATCTATATGTCATGAGCAATCTGGAAAAAAAACGAATTTAATTAACCTTGTAAAGCCTGACATACAAAATAAGCAGATTCTTTTTTTTTTGTAATAATAATTAAAGCAGTGTATTCTTCTCCAGTTCTCACCCCAGTTTCTCATCTTGCGTTTCCCATGTGTGTTTTGTGTTTGCTTGTATCCATACTTCGTATATATTTGTATATTATCCACCTTTATTTTTACTGTGAGTATTTTCCCCATATTCTCCACTTCATGAGTTCACACTTACATATACTAAATTGAGAATAAAGTTTATGCGTATTTGGCGTGCTGTCCGAGGAGAAATTAGGCTGAACGAGCTCATGGAGCTTTGGCTATCTGAAAATATTCTCAGAGTCTACCCCATCATGCGTGTGACTTCATGTGGATCATTCTGTGAAATACCTCACGCAGTATCTCATGGTTATGAAACAGTTCCTAAATATTCATTTTTAATCTCGTAAAAGGTTCAAAACACAAGTTCTCCTGAAATCAAAAGTGAGGTTATAATGCACGTAATCAATGCATTTCAGAACAGCTCTTTGAGAACAGAAGTTAAGATCCGAGTCTGTCTGCCATTGATTACAGCAATTCCCTAAAGATGTATAATGATGCATGCTTTGGGAAGCAATCAGACTCTAATTTGGACTAAAGTGGATGGATGTGTAGAGCATCAAGTAGGAATTGCCAGAAACTATACAAATACCGGGGCTTATGTCATCACATACTTCATATGAATCACGGTTGAAAAATAAATCAAATCAAGCAAATGGAACAAGCTTATCATTTTAAAATATAAGTTATTTTTAGAAAAAGTGACATAAACAAAGTGCTGGCGAAGGCCAGGAATAGAAGGGTTATTTCTGCCGTTTCTCTTGGATGGATGTCATGGACTCTGATGCTGATGCTATGCATGCAGGAGAATGGATTGTGTTTTTCGTCCTCAGTTTGGAGGGAAAGCGTTAGCGCTCATTCTACTCACATTGCTGTTTCGTGACTCATCAACTGTGTTTGGATCAGACAAATATTTAAACACTCCAGGCGGCTTCTTTAAGACGCTCGGTCTGTTACTATGAATGGTCAATGATCGGATTGAACTGGATCTGATCAATACACATGTCGGTGTCTGTTTGAAAAATCTGTTAACAGAAATACACCAGGGTAACAATCTAACTGCAGTTTATTTTTTGGTTTTACATCGGAAAAATGCATGAAGCTCATGAGAATGTATATCTGGCACATCGCCGCGACACTCGTGCTATTGTCGATATATTCAAACAAACAGAAGGAAATGACTGATGGCTTCTGTATATGGAATCATCCTTCATATTTCCATCCTCCAGCTTAGGACTGATGATTTATGATAACGTTTTATTTGTTCTGCGTTTCTCGTTGGCTTCACTCACATAACCTGGCAATTATTGAGATTGACAGGTTATCCTGTTTCACCTGGTTCACCGTTGCAATAAAACCGTACAGTAACGAAATCCTCTTGATTATTTAGTCTAATACATATGAGAAATATTGACACCATATCTCATAATACCTCATAATACCAAAAATTTCACAAAAAGTAAAGCCAAAAAATGCGAACTAAATGAAAGTCGGAAAGACAAAGTCTGTCAATTAAATGAAAAGCATCTGTAATGACGGAACAGGATTTCAGAATATAAAATGAGTGTATATAATAATTATATGCATCACATGTAAATAAGAGTGTCCATGATAACATAAAGGAAAAACACATGTGCCATAAAATGTACTATTTATATGTAGTGACACTTTCATATGGTTAAAAAATATATATATATATATATATATATATATATATATACACATATATATATATATATATATATAATGTATATGTAAGAACAATGTAAGGAAAATGTAAATGTAATGCAAATCATATAAAATGTGTATTTTCCAGAGTTAAAGAAAACTTTGTATTGTTGCGTCTGTCTGTATGTCCATCTACATTTAAGAGTAAAGCCTCTTTATTGCCATTGATGGTTCCATGAAGAACCTTGAACATCCACTACAGCCAGAGGGTGGACTGGGACAACATTTCAGGCCGGGAAATCTCACACTCATCCAGGCCATCCCCATCCCATACACCCACAACAAATTCTGAAGCATGGACAACCCTGTTAGACTATTTGTATGACCATCACATAAAAAGGTCTAAGTATTTAGTCTGGGCCGTGGAAAATAATGAAATGTTCTCTTTTGAACTGCACCTTTACTTTCTTTTCTTCATTTTCTCCAATATCTCTGTCACTCCCATCTTTCTTGTACCTGTCTCTTCTTCACCTGCAGGTCACTGTTATTAACAGAACTGTGTTCATCTTGTTGCAAAACCACCACCCCATTGCAATTTGTTTGCACATGATGTTATCATTTCTCTTAAAATGACTTAAATACCCAAGATTCAACAAACCCATAATTCATACAAATGTATTAAAACTAAATTTTCTAAAGTGCCTAAATGCCAAAATTAGTACATGAAAAATCGTAACACTGAATACACTATTGTATTTTTGGGCTGACTGATATTTTTGTGTTGCTTATTGCTCTAGCTCCCTCCCTTTCTATACAATAAATCCATGTGAATATCTGCCTGCTAAATTGATTAATGTAACTTTCCAATCAATAATGATGTCCTTTAGCACAGTATTCTGACTGATGATGATAATAATGGGGTGCTATGACAGCCTAACAGGTGCTAGCAGTTTAATACTCAACTAGGTTAATAAAGACAAAATTACAGTAGCGTATTACAGATGAAACTGACCTGCACTTGAAGCCTTACAGGTTAGTAATTTCGCTACATTTCACAGTTTCTTCAGGCCGTTTCCTCTCCTACCTCGAGTCCCGCGCATCGACTCAGTTCAAAACCGTTTGACGAGGCAAGGAACAGATGTGAAGCGTGGCGCTGCCAGTCAAGACTAACCCATTTATGATTTATTATCGATTTATTAGGGAATGCCACAATCGAAAATGATCACTTTGGCACATTGGGAAGGCAAAAAATTCATATATATATATATATAATAATAATAAAAAATAAAAAAATACACTGGACAGCGGGCCAAATCAGCCGCCAGGACACCGGGACACGTCCCAGTGCTCCCAATGGCCAGTCCGCGCCTGACTACAGCTTCTTCGTAGAAAAAAAGTTCCACAAATCATTAAAATGTTCTTTACTCTAAGAAAAAAAAAATATTTTAAGAAGTGATCACTGAAAGGTTCTTTGGGGAAACAAAAATGGTTCCTCTATGGCATAACTATGAAAACAAACTTTTGGAACTTTTCATTTTAAAGGAATATTTCAGCCAAAAATGAAGATGCGCTGCTTTGCTTTACTTACCCTCAGGCCATCCAAGATGTAGATGAGTTTGTTTCTTCATTAGATTTGGAGAAATGTAGAATTCAGTCACCTGCTCACCAATGGATCCCCTGCAGCGAATGGGTGCCGTCAGAATAAGAGTCCAAGCCAAAAGAAACAAATCCATCATTAAGATTTTTTTAACTAAAATACGAGTCCATACTCCATAATAATGCTTCGTCCAGTGAAATAATTTTTTTGTCTGAATCAGAAGAGAAATCTGCACAGATCAATCACCGTTTACGAGCCAAAACAGCTCTAAACCAATATGTGGGTGAATTTTGATGTGAGAAACAACAGGAGATAGACCTTTTCACTGGAATAACTCTTATTTTAGTTAAAAACATCTTAATGATGGATTTGTTTCTTACAAACACGCAGCTTTTGGCTTTATAGATGTTAACTGATGGACTGAAGTGGTGTGGATTACTTGTAGATTATTGTGATGTTTTTATCAGCTGTTTAGACTCTCATTCTGACGGCACCCATTCACTGCAGAGGATCCATTGGTGAGCAAGTGATGCAATGCTACATTTCTCCAAATCTGATGACGAAACAAACTCATCTACATCTTGGATGGTAATTGTTTATATTTGAGTAAACTATTCTTTCGAGTTTATCATGATTTCATGTAAATGGTTATCATGTGTTCACTGCAATTAATAAACACATGACTCAAAATAGAAATACATGCACTACATTTAATCTTCAGAACTGGAAGGCTTCAGAACTATATTAGTAATCAAATTCCTATGATGAAGAACAATAGCATGAGAACAATTGAGAACAATTCTTTTGTTAGTATGCTGAGAAACGCCGCTCAATGATGTCATGTTTCTAGAAGGCAATTGGGGGCAAGCGGCAACACATGAAAGAGATTCAATCAAAAACACATTGTACCTGACGGGGGAGGATCTCCAGCATCAGAAACGCACACGAGCACGTAGGGAGGGACGTGACACCGACTACAGCTGACAAAGGAGAGCAATTTGCCAAACTACATAAAAGCGAGATCCGCAGCCGTATTGAAGTGAACTTCCAGCATTTGGTTTTAATTACGCCTGGCTCCCGGGATCAGCCCTGAAGATACGCTCCTTCTGAACATTTCAACTTCTATAAACCACCAATCTTCTTGTTACTGAGCTGACGGCTTTAAGGCATCGGACGGGCCAAGACGTCCACACATTCCTTGAGTAATAATCTCAGTTTTAATATATTCATTTACATCACACTGCAAAAATCCCCAAAGCCAGCGCCAAGCCAAGAGATATCTAAATACCATGCGTCACTCAGATCAGTTCATCAGCACAGTGCATGAAACTGTATGAACACAGCATTGAGCCGTCAGAACAGCTCCTCTGATAACGCTCATGTCTGTCAACCAATCGCATTCAAAGCACAAAAGCCTTTAAACCAGCTGGTTTTATCAGATTCGTCCACTGAAGCATTTACACAAACACACATTAGAATATATGACTGAGCAAGCACCTCTGTGCCACGTCTGTTAATCAAAGCGCAGACAGGCCTAGTCATAACACTATGTGAATGAGAAATGTGTGCAGGCCTGACCTGATCGGCGTGTCTTCACTGGTGGCTCAGTGTCACTGGCAGCAGCTCCTGCAGTTCTGCTGAGAGCAGACGCTTCTCTCCTCCCAGTTACTCCTTACTGCCATCAGGGAATCTGTGCAGGAGATTTTATCAGCATTCGTTCGCGTTTCGCTGCTAATAGGAGCAAACAGTCATTTTGGAAATATTCCTGTTGATTTCTGATGATGGCGTTAGTGTGAGTCACTGCTTCTCTATCTGAACTGAGATTGAAAGCTTCCCATGTGAAATATTCAGTCAGGACTCCTATGGGAGACGTGTTTCAGGACAAATATTAGCTCTCACACATCCGTCAGTTTGTGATGTATAGCTGCTTTTCTGCTTGTTTACCTTTCTATGCGATTTCAAGGATACATTTACTTCAAAATCCTTTGGTTTCTTTAACTGTCCCTGTGGACTCTTGAAAATAATGTATTTTTTCATACTGTCACTTTTGTTTATTTTGCCTGCTATGAATGTCCAACAGTGAACAAACTTGCATCACAGGATAATTCTGGCATTGAATACAAATATTTCCACTACAGCGTCATTTGCACCAAATATCAAATGATGTACGGTGTGTCATCGCATTCTGGGATAGAAGCGATGGTGAAGGAAATTACATTTTAAAAAAAAATTACCTTTGTCTCACTAAGGCTAATTTACATTTATTAATAATCATTTATTCAAAGGGGCTTACAAAAGAGGAACAAAGCACTTAGTCAAAGAGCCAAGGTTTATTAGACAACTAGACTATGAAGCAAATCTAGAGAAGAGGAGAAATGCAGAAAATATTTAAAAATGATTTTGAAAATAGTGTTCCTGTGGCTCAGTGGTAGAGCATTGCGTTAGCAGCGCAAAGGTTGTGGGTTCAATTCCCAGGGAACACACATACTGACAATAAATGTATAACCTGAATGCACTGTAAGTCGCTTTGGATAAAAGCATCTGCTAAATGCATAAATGTAAATGCAATGATTTCAAATAAATAATTGTATGTATCAAAGTACATAGAAAATATGAAACATTTTCACACTTGCACAGAATGATGACAGAACGAATTTCTCAATATTTAGATTTTTTTTTGCACCCTCAGATTCCAGATTTGTGACTCTGGACCACAAAACCTGTCATAAGTAGCACGGGTATATTTGTAGCAATAGACAAAAATACATTGTATGGGTCAAAATTATTGATTTTTCTTTTATGCCCAAAATCATTAGGATATTAAGTAAAGATAATGTTCCATGAAGATATTTTGTAAATTTATATCAAAACTTAATTTTTGATTAGTAATATTAATTTCTAAGAACCTCATTTGGACAACTTTAAAGGTAATTTTCTAAATATTTAGATTTTTTTTTGCACCCTCAGATTCCAGATTTTCAAATAGTTGTATCTCGGCCAAATATTTTCCAATCCTAATAAACCATACATCAATGGACAGCTTATTTATTCAGCTTTCATTTTTCAAATTTGACCCTTATGACTGGTTTTGTGGTCCAGTGTCACATTTTCAAATAGTTGTATCTCAGCCAAATATTTGTCCTTTTATTAGCTTATTTATTCAGCTTTCGGATGTTGTATATATGTTGTGTGGCGGGAGGAGCAAACGACAGACACAGTGGGTGTGGCGTCAGGCCTCGGAGAGGCTTTTATTCAACAGAAATAATAAAATAGTGTCCAAAGGGGATGAAGTGTCCAAAATAAACAGGGGGATCTGGTGTCCTCGTCGTGCTGCGCGGGTTGTGAAGGAGGGGCAGTGTTCTGGAAGGAAGGGTCCAGGTAAGGGGCGGAGTCCGGTGGCCGCACGCGCTCCCCTCTCGGGTCCGGGGCGCGAGGGCGGCGGCTTCCATCAGCGGCTTCGTCCTCCTTTGGGCCCGCGGCGCTTCCAGGGGTACGGCCCGGCATCCTGGCCCGTCAGCCGTCTCGCGGGTGCGGTCCTCCACGCTCGACGCTCCCTTCCTGGACCCACGAGGACACCAGCGTGCATGCACGGGGAAGAGACCGGTCTCCAGAGGAGAGGCGCACTCGGCATATAACAGCGGCGGTGATGAGGCTCCATTCACTTCAGGTGTGCCTCATCACACGCCGCCAGACCTGGCTGTTTCAGCGCCCCTCCTCTCTCACACACCCACTCCCGTCGGGAGCCTGGTGAAGGGCGGCGATTAAGGGACGGGGAGATGCTGATAATTAGGGGGAGGCAGCCGACTCGTCACAGTTGTATAAATTAAAATTGAAAACAATTGACCATTGTTTTGGGAAAAAGGGGAAAAAAGATGGGCTGGGGTCCGACTCTGGCCGGTAATTCTGGTAAGCTAGGGCCTGAGCGTCTCGGGACAGGGCCGGGCTAGGGCCTATATTTGAGGTCCGTCTAGGGCTCTATTGCAAAGGCTTTGCATATCTCATCATCTACAGTGCATAATATCATCAAAAGAGTCAGAGAAACTGGATAAATCTCTGTGCGTAAGGGACCAGGCTGAAGACTTTTGTTGGATGCCCGTGGACTTCAGGCCCTCAGACGACACTGTATCACTCATCGGCATGATTCTGTCATTGACATTACTAAATGGGCCCAGGAATACTTTCAGAAACCACTGTCGATAAACACAATCTGTCGTGCCATCTGCAGATGCCAACTAAAGCTCTATCATGCAAAAAGGAAGCCATATGTGAACATGGTCCAGAAGCGCCATCGTGTCCTGTGGGCCAAGACTCATTTAAAATGGACTGTTTCAAAGTGGAAAAGTGTTCTATGGTCAGACGAGTCCAAATTTGACATTCTTGTTGGAAATCACAGATGCCGTGTCCTCCGGGCTAAAGAGAGGGAGACCTTCCAGTGTGTTATCAGCGTTCAGTTCAAAAGTCAGCATCTCTGATGGTATGGGGGTCCGTAAGTGCATACGGTATGGGCAGCTTGCATGGTTTTGGAAGGCTCTATGAATGCTGAAAGTTATATAAAGGTTTTAGAGCAACATATGCTCCCCTCCAGACGATGTGTATTTCAGCAGGACAATGTAAAACCACATACTGCAGCTATTACAACAGCATGGCTTCGTAGTAGAAAAGTCCGGGTGCTGAATTGGCCTGCCTGCAGTCCAGATCTTTCACCTATAGAGAACATTTGGCACATCATTAAATTAAAAATATGTCAAAGACGATCACAAACTCTTCAGGAGCTGGAGACCAAGGAACCAAATTCCAACACCAAAACTCCAGAAACTCATAACCTCGATGCCCAGACGTCTTTAAACTGTTTTGAAAAGAAGAGGAGATGCTACACAATGGTAAACGTGCCCCCGTAAAATCTCTCAGTTTTTGTAATGTTATCTATGTTCTATTGTGAATAAAATATTGGCTCTTGTGATTAGAAAATCTTGTAGTTTTCGTTTTTTTCAAATATAAAAAAACGTCCCAACATTTCCAGAATTCGGGCTGTATGTATGTGTCTCTCTCTCTCTCTCTCTCACACACACACACACACACACACACACACACACACACACACACACACACACACACACACACACACACACACACACACACACACACACACACACACACACACACACACACACACACACACACACACACACACACACACACACACACACACACACACACACACACACACACACACACACACACACACACACACACACACACACTCTCTCTCTCTCTCTCTCTCTCTCTCTCAACAATACAAATTAATCAAAATTAAGTGAACACTTTAAGTGAACTCTAAAGAACTTATCAAAATAAAGTGAGTTTTTGCTTAAAACAAGAATAAATATCTACCAATGGGGTCAGAAAAATTATTCTTGTTTTCTCTTTGAATCAAGTTTTTTTTACCCCATTGACTTAGTTGATAAGTTTTGATAAAGTTTTGATAAACTTTTCAAAAAACGGAATTTAATATCTACAGTCATTTTGCTTCATAAGTAAATATATCTTGATTGAAAAATATGTTATATATTTGTACAGGAAAACTCCTAGAATACAGAAGTACACAAAGTTGGAAAAACTTATTTTTGAAACTTGCGCAAATGTATGCATTTTATAGATAATAAAACAATTGAATCAAGTGGCATCTGCAAATAAATGTCTAGAGGTTTTCTCTGAACCATTTTTGCAATGTCCAGAGAGTTTTTGCCTTTATATTGTTGCTAGTTTTTTTTTCCATAAAGTTTTTGCCTTTATATTGTTGCTAGACTGTGAGCAGAAGAATGTGTTCAATGCAATAAAGAGGAAATTAAAATGTACGTCTAGGTCATGCGCTCTGTGAAACTAAGAATATCTGACAGACTGTTTGATATTACAAGCTTTAGAAAAATCACAAGCCAGCGTTAATGATTTCAGCTCCGTCTGTCTGGCAGGAAGTTGGGGTTGCGACCGCTTCCCTATTCAAATTTTCTGAATATGTTTAGTGAGTGATATATACACGCAACCACAAAAGCTCTTACCACAGACAAATGGCAAAAGAAAAGTAATTTGCCACCCTTCACCTTTGACTTGTTTTGCAGCACATTCCCATGACATAAATCAGATTTATTCAGAAACCTTTGTACCGTTCCTTGAGTAAGACAGACTGCGGCCAGCTGTAAAACATGATGACAATGACATCACAGGTTAAATTTAGAGAGGATTTCAGTTTGTGTGCTATATTTGGACTCCAAACCAGCCATGATGTCAGGTTTGTGCAGTTTTGACTGAACACTGAAAAGAGTACTATGTCATCCAATACCAACAGAGCTTGCTGAGTTTCACGCTCTCTACATGAAATGTAATGGCAAAAATAAGCGGGAATGTTTCATATTACGCTGCAACAAACCCAAAACACATTCCTGTGAATAGAGTTCCCTTAGAGATCTTCCGTCAGTCATCAGTCTCCTTCATCCTTCAGCGTGCGAATGACACAATGATAGACGTTTCCGATGGAATCTACATCGGAAATTTCTGGAGTTCGTTCACACAAAACAGATAGTCTTTTGACATCCTATAGCACATATTTAGCTAAACATCTCATCGCATTGTCATGTGTTTCCTGAGGTTCGAAAAGTTCAAAATTTATTGAACCAAAAAAAGTATAATTTTCCATCCTTATTTTCACTTTCTGTGAAACACACTCAATTTAAAGGGGCGGTTTCTTTTGCAGAAACGGAAGTAAACGCCCACTGCTGTGATTGGCTGAATTCATCCCAGCATAGCCACACCCTCCTTTACAGCATTTCATGTGTTTTGCTGCTCGAGATGGCAAGCTCTGTGATAGAGCCATAATGTTTGAGTGTGAGGCAGAAGAAATTAAAACAACGCAAACAATGCAAATGCAAAGCAATATACCAAATATCCATATGTGGACTGCTGTTAACAAATTTCTAAAAAGACGAAGACAGTAAAACACTATCTACTTGTTCAGTAGGTTAATAATAGCAATCGTAACAAAAAAACTATTACATATATTCATCTTGCATAACAAAAGTATTCAACCCAAAACAAATATTTCTGATCCAGGTATGTGCTGATTTTATTAGCAACACTCAAACAATTATACGCTTGGTGTCTAATAGGGTAAAACGCTGGTTTGATGTTTATTACAAACACTCTAAGATTAAAAATAAACACCTGCATGTTTATAATAATTCACAAAACAGTCAGTTGTGAAATTAACAAATAATCACTTCTCAGGCACATCATTAATGCATTTAAAGGGGTCATCGAATGCAAAATTCACTTTACAAGTTGTTTGAACATAAATGCGTGTTGGAAGTGTGTGTACACATCCGTCCTATAATGATAAAATCCACCCAGTGTGTTTTTAAGTCCCCTTTCTCAAATCAGGCTGTTCTGAGATTCCTGTCAGAATGATGTAGTTCTGCACAGACCGCTCCCACGATAGTTGATTGACAAGACCGTCTTACCTTAGACCCGCCCTGAGTGATCTGAGAGCTGTGTCGGTGCAGAGGAAGACAAGAATATCTCCGATTGAGTGATTGAGATGTTTTGTTGTTGGATGTACAGTAATAATGAACATAACAGTCATCATTTACTCCCGACATCTGAGCCGCTGAAGACGCAGAGGATTAACCTTACTTTAGTTTTGAAGGGAATGCGCTGATCTGCCTAAATGCGTCTATGTTCGCGCGAATCATTCGTGATCAGCTTCACCTACAGAAGAAGTGAGTACAAGGTATTTATTATTAATATTTGCAAATCATCTTTCCTAATAATGTGCTTGTTAGCCAGTTTTGCGGCTGAAGTTTACAGTCTGGTTGTCACTACACGGAACAGAGGGGCGGGGTCAGCAGAGCTCATTAGCATTTAAAGCAACATGGCCTAAAAAAACAGCTCACTGAAAACAGAGCTGATTTTGACAGGGTAAAAAGGGTGTTTTTTATACTACCATAGATACATTTTAAACAAAGTATGTTATAGACTTTCCATTAAGACCATAAAGAATCATATTAACTTGTGGGAAATGGGCATCCGATGACCCCTTTAATGGAGAGTTTTTGGAGGTACAGTTGAGATCATTATGGCTCTTGTTTACCTTGATTACATTCGAGAATGACGCATGTTAAGGGCGTGTTGAGGGGAATGATGACATCACCATTGTCCTGACTTCAATCTCTGGTGTTTCAGAAGGCTAGAAAATAATAGTTTACATTTTAAACTGTGAAGGTCATTAGAGTTGTTTATACTTTTAAACAAAACACAAATGTAAATTCATGAATGGATAATTAAAGTCTTTTTTACTTTAAGTATTTTAATGTTTCATCAAATAATAATGCTTATTTCATCTTAATGCAGCTTGTTTTTGCTGTACCTTGCAGTTTGGACAATTACATAACTTCTGTTTGTGAGCGCTTATTTTGTACCAAGTGAAATATATTGTTGTGTTTAGAAAAACATTTGAAATCCCTGCTGAAATGTATATATACTTATATGTCAAATTAATATGTGGTTTTAAGACCTCAAGCCGTTTGTTTTGACATGCTTTAGGGGGGTTCAGGTCTTAATGAGGGTGTTCAGACGCTGCTCTTGTTCGCTCCATGCTGTCCTCTCACACACTCCATCAGTAAACAGCAATCACACACATCAGTCAGTGCAAGGAGACAACAGCCCAAGTACCTTACTAGCATGAGGTTCTTTCTGATTAACAAGTAACCAGGTTTTGAACTTTGTCAATGACAAGTCTGTCGATATGTCTATAACATTCAGATTTATTCAGAAAGAATCTAAAACACCAGATGGTAGGACATAAAAAGTGTGAAGCATGGATAGGAACATTTCTGGTACATTTAATCCACCATGAATATGCTGGACAATATCTGCTTTAATTGTGTAAATCTATCAGTCTGTGTGTGTCTGAACAGCATGTGGTAATAAAATGGGACTTTCTCAACTGACTGAAATACAAGGTTGAATACTAAATATTGCAAAACAGCATTACTGATTACACACATTGGTTTCATAAAAGAAACACTATATAGAGTTTGCAATAATTAAAGGAATAGTTTACTCAAAAATGTAAATCTGCTGAATATGTGCTCACCCTCAGGCCATCCAAGATGTAGATTTTGTTTCTGCATCAGATTTGGAGAAATGTAGCATTACATCACTTGCTCCCCAATGGATCCTCTGAAGTGAATGGTGATAAAAACATCACAATAACCCACAAGTAATCCACACCACTCCAGTGCAATGTCTTGTGAAGCCAAAAGCACAAATCTGTCATTAATACGTTTTTAACTAAAATACAAGTCCATAATGTACAACAACACTCCCTCCAGTGAAAAAATCATCTTGTCTGAATCAGAAATCTGCGCAGATCAAACAGTGTTTACAAGAAAAAAAACAGCTCTAAACAAATAATATGTGGGTAGATTTTGATGTGAGAGTCAACAGGGGATAGCAGGAAACAATGGTTTGAAACTAAACATGTCTTAATGGATTTGTTTCTTACAAACGCGCAGCTTTTGGCTTCACGAGACATTAACTGATGGACTGGAGTGGTGTGGATTACATTTGGATTATTGTGATGTTTTTATCAACTGTTTGGACTCTCATTCTGACGGCACCCATTCACTGCAGAGGATTCATTGGTGAACAAGAGATGAGATGCTACATTTCTCCAAATCTGATGAAGAAACAAACTCATCTGCATCTTGGATGGACTGAGAGTGAGTAAACCTTTAATTTGTCAAATTAAATGTTCAGCTTAAAGTGCAAAATTGTTGCATTAATTAAAAATGTTGTCAGGCTTGCTTGATTAAAAAAAAAATACAAAGGGAAGAGAAATTGCTAGAAAAGCAAGTCACATAAACAACATATTACAGCTATCACAGAGCCATATTGTCACTTTTCCTCTGCCATAAAAATTATGACAAGACTGCCTTTAATTTAAATGTCACCAATGTAAACAATCAACAGATCTCAGTGTGCACAAGATGAAGAGCAGAATGCAGTGAGAGTTGAATTATGTGTACTAGCATACGCTGTCTGTTTTCAATGCGTGTCCCCAACACGGTTTAACTTACCGAGCCCTCGAGGAGAGACAAATAAGATCCAAATGTTCAATGAACCGTGCATCAAATAATATTAGAACTATATTACATTTTCCTCCGTGAAGCACCTTGGCCAGTAAGAATCTGCTGAAGAGGCCGCGTTCATGCTAATGCGTTTAAGTTCATTATGACAGCAAATGCAGTTTGTGCAAAAACTGATTGGGCAAAGACCGAGGTTGTTGATTCAATAAATCATAGAATGTCCTGAAACCTTGGATGGCTTAAGATATTAAATTATAAAAATTCTGATGAATGCCAGATGAATTTCTCAATACACTGTTTGATATTCCAATGATCTTGGTTATACCTATGGCTAAAGCTTTCTTTAATTATTGGGTCCTTCAATGTTTCTCCACAAACTGATCAGACATACGCTGTGAAGACTGGCTCTGAAAACGTTAGCATTACCTTTCAATTGCAGATGACAGATCGTATTAAAAGCCAACCCATAGTAGATGAATACAAGCCATAAAGATTTGAAAGTAAATGTTGTTTGTAAACAAAACCAATTGGTTTAAATATAGCTACCGACTGCAAGCCAGATGAAGATCTTCAACACAAAAGCATCGGTTCCACACAAAACCAGCCTGAAACCCAACATTAGCAGGTGTCTTCATGTTAAATACTCTCTAACCATTCCAAACGCTTGTAACAATAAGTGGTGAGCGGTCTGCTTAATTACATCTTAAACGCAAATCTACTCATAATAATACTCTTCAGTATATTTGTACAATCACTGGCTAAACAAGCACCAATTCATCAATGTAATAAATGAGGCTCGCTGCAAATTTTAAACACATGCAATGCGATCCGTTTAATTTGTCTGAAAATCATCTGTTGGGATATGAAATGGTAAGAAATAGTTTTTTGAGCACGCCGTTTTTCATAACATTGTAAGCGAGCGGTGTAATTTAACAAGGCTTGCGTGATTGAATTTATGGTCAAAGCCGTGCGCCGTGTGTTTACGAATCTACAGGCACATGACAAACAGAGTCTCGTAAAACAGACATTTTTCTTTCAGCGTTCTCTGGAGTGTCTAAACATCATGTAGCTGTGACTTCAATATGTCAACAGATTATGAAGCATATTCCCAGCATGCCAATATAAGCAAGCCGCTGTTGTTCTAAAGCCGAAGGATGTCTTGCAAAAAAACAGACGTGTGATACGTCCAGAGACATATCTGAGGTCTCAGCAATCCCATTTTTATAGTCGAAGCAGACAATACAAGAACAATAATAAATGGCATTCCAGCAGAACTGGGCCTGATGACTCAAGATCTGGCAAAGACACTCATTTTTCAGCTTTTTCTGGATTGGAAAATAAGCAGCGTTTACATTCCTCAGCTTGTCCTTTCACTCAGCATTCGGTGAAACGTTAGAAACCTGGCAGGAGCACAATCGAACAACAAATCGGCATACAGGCAGGCAGATTACATGTAAACGTCCTAGATCATAATTGGCAGAAAGAGCGCAGGGTGATAACGTCATTGGCAAAACTATTGCTTTTTTTTACATCATTCACCCAAAAGTGAACATTCTGTCATCATTTACTCACAAAACCTGCTGGACTTTCTTTAGAAAAAATTACTCTCTTTGTATGAACCCAGAATATCAGAATATCTTCTCTTATGTTCCACACAAGAGAGAGTAAATAATTAGAACAGAAGATGACTTTTGAGTGAACTGTCCCTTTAACAGTTACAATTGAGTAAATGGCTTTAGTCTTTCATGCATCCTATAAGAACAACATCTTCCTCTCGGCAGGAGAACGGGTGATAGAAATAATCAATCAACACGGACAAACTGTAAACAGTCCAATGACACGTGGTAATATAAAACTCAAATCTCAAATAAACAACAGCGGCCTGTTTAGAGGCAGCATCTCAACAATAGAGCAGCGACACGCACCGCAGTCATCATTAAGACTCATAACTCACAAACCAGAGAGTTTAAATAAACACTGAGCTCCAGCAGCCACACACACACACACACACACACACACACACACACACACACACACACACACACACACACACACACACACGGGTTGGGAAGAGCTGCGGCTCTGTGTGTGGCACCAGGAGACCAGCATTTATTTGTGACTGCAGTGAGTTTGGGAAAACATGACATCATATACCTAAAGGTCTGCAAGTGAGGATGTACAGACCAGTGGAGTTAAGATAAAACAGGGATGAAATAAAGGAATTCAAATGATGGGGTTAAAATGAAGAATAGTGCCAAAATAAAGCAGATATTTTCTTATGCTGACCTCTTTTAGTATCCCTGCAAACATTTAACTTACCTTAAATATACATTAAACAAAAGTGCATGCGTACTACTTAATCCTCTTTGTCCCATGTGAGGCATAAGGCCACAAAACAACAAAAGTACAGCTACAGCTAAACTGGTCTTTCACTGTTTGAGACTGAATCTGATGCTCCTGAGCTCGGCGTCCGGTGAAACGTTATTATAAATCCATATTTGATTTATACTACCTCAAACTGAGTCCAGGAACGTTCTCCAAGCTGGCCTCATGAAGAAATTGTTTGCTTTAATTGAGCTCTAATTGGCCCTGATTACATGCTATTAGAGCGAGTTCAGAGAGAATAAACACCAGCTCTATCAGTCTATCAGTGAAGATGGTCTCATCACGAGTGATGTGTGATGCTATATAAATACATCATTCATTCATTCATTCATTCATTCATTCATTCATTCATTCATTCATTCATTCATTCATTCATTCATTCATTCATTCATATTCATATCTGATCTCGGAGTTGATCTGAGGCTCTGATCAATGCATAAAAATGTAGCGCTCCACGGATCCCGACGTATGAATTCATAGTTTGATATTAGCCAGTACTCGCTCCTATTGTTTTTCATGGCATTATTTTCTGCATCTCCAATTTTCTTGGAGGATTTACACGTGGTCATTTATCAAGCACCGTAAGTGTGTTTACACAGTGTCCTTTCAGCTTATGGCTGTAAGGTAATCGGGGGAACAAAACACATTCATATCTGATAGGATTGCATTTTCAATTTAACACTTTGATGACTGGTCTTTAAAAATCAGTTTTGCATTATTTATTGTGATATCACATCCAAACCATATGATGTTCAGTTTTACCCTTCCTTATTATGTCATATGACTGTCCTCAGCAATTATTTGAAATGGAAATATTTTCTTACATTATAAATGTATTTACTGTCATTTTCAATCAGTTTAACATGTCCTTGATGAATAAAGTATTTATATATATTTTTTAAATGAATGAATGAATGAAGGATGCATTTATATAGTGCTTTATTGTGTATAGCTGTACACCCAAAGCGCTTTACAATCATGTGGGGGGGTCTCTCCTCAACCACCACCAGTGTGCAGCATCCACTGAGATGATGCGACAGCTGCCACAGGACAACGGCGCCAGTGTGCTCACCACACACCAGCTACAGGTGGAGAGGAGAGAGAGTCATAGAGCCAATCAAGTGTATGCGCTCACCACACACCAGCTACAGGTGGAGAGGAGAGAGAGTCATAGAGCCAATCAAGTGTATGCGCTCACCACACACCAGCTACAGGTGGAGAGGAGAGAGAGTCATAGAGCCAATCAAGTGTATGCGCTCACCACACACCAGCTACAGGTGGAGAGGAGAGAGAGTCATAGAGCCAATCAAGTGTATGCACACACCAGCTACACATAGGTGTATGCTCACCACACACAGCTACAGGTGGAGAGGAGAGAGAGTCAAGTAGAGCTACAGGTGGAGAGGAGAGAGAGTCAAGTCAAGTATGCGCTCACCACACACCAGCTACAGGTGGAGAGGAGAGAGAGTCATAGAGCCAATCAAGTGTATGCGCTCACCACACACCAGCTACAGGTTATCAAGCACCACACACCATAGAGCCAATCAAGTGTATGCGCTCACCACACACCAGCTACAGGTGGAGAGGAGAGAGAGTCATAGAGCCAATCAAGTGTATGCGCTCACCACACACCAGCTACAGGTGGAGAGGAGAGAGAGTCATAGAGCCAATCGAGTGTATGCGCTCACCACACACCAGCTACAGGTGGAGAGGAGAGAGAGTCATAGAGCCAATCAAGTGTATGCGCTCACCACACACCAGCTACAGATCATAGTGTATGCGCTCACCACACACCAGCTACAGGTGGAGAGGAGAGAGAGTCATAGAGCCAATCAAGTGTATGCGCTCACCACACACCAGCTACAGGTGGAGAGGAGAGAGAGTCATAGAGCCAATCACGCTCACCACACACCAGCTACAGGTGGAGAGGAGAGAGAGTCATAGAGCCAATCAAGTGTATGCGCTCACCACACACCAGCTACAGGTGGAGAGGAGAGAGAGTCATAGAGCCAATCAAGTGTATGCGCTCACCACACACCAGCTACAGGTGGAGAGGAGAGAGAGTCATAGAGCCAATCAAGTGTATGCGCTCACCACACACCAGCTACAGGTGGAGAGGAGAGAGAGTCATAGAGCCAATCAAGTGTATGCGCTCACCACACACCAGCTACAGGTGGAGAGGAGAGAGAGTCATAGAGCCAATCAAGTGTATGCGCTCACCACACACCAGCTACAGGTGGAGAGGAGAGAGAGTCATAGAGCCAATCAAGTGTATGCGCTCACCACACACCAGCTACAGGTGGAGAGGAGAGAGAGTCATAGAGCCAATCAAGTGTATGCGCTCACCACACACCAGCTACAGGTGGAGAGGAGAGAGAGTCATAGAGCCAATCAAGTGTATGCGCTCACCACACACCAGCTACAGGTGGAGAGGAGAGAGAGTCATAGAGCCAATCAAGTGTATGCGCTCACCACACACCAGCTACAGGTGGAGAGGAGAGAGAGTCATAGAGCCAATCAAGTGTATGCGCTCACCACACACCAGCTACAGGTGGAGAGGAGAGAGAGTCATAGAGCCAATCAAGTGTATGCGCTCACCACACACCAGCTACAGGTGGAGAGGAGAGAGAGTCATAGAGCCAATCAAGTGTATGCGCTCACCACACACCAGCTACAGGTGGAGAGGAGAGAGAGTCATAGAGCCAATCAAGTGTATGCGCTCACCACACACCAGCTACAGGTGGAGAGGAGAGAGAGTCATAGAGCCAATCAAGTGTATGCGCTCACCACACACCAGCTACAGGTGGAGAGGAGAGAGAGTCATAGAGCCAATCAAGTGTATGCGCTCACCACACACCAGCTACAGGTGGAGAGGAGAGAGAGTCATAGAGCCAATCAAGTGTATGCGCTCACCACACACCAGCTACAGGTGGAGAGGAGAGAGAGTCATAGAGCCAATCAAGTGTATGCGCTCACCACACACCAGCTACAGGTGGAGAGGAGAGAGAGTCATAGAGCCAATCAAGTGTATGCGCTCACCACACACCAGCTACAGGTGGAGAGGAGAGAGAGTCATAGAGCCAATCAAGTGTATGCGCTCACCACACACCAGCTACAGGTGGAGAGGAGAGAGAGTCATAGAGCCAATCAAGTGTATGCGCTCACCACACACCAGCTACAGGTGGAGAGGAGAGAGAGTCATAGAGCCAATCAAGTGTATGCGCTCACCACACACCAGCTACAGGTGGAGAGGAGAGAGAGTCATAGAGCCAATCAAGTGTATGCGCTCACCACACACCAGCTACAGGTGGAGAGGAGAGAGAGTCATAGAGCCAATCAAGTGTATGCGCTCACCACACACCAGCTACACGGCGCAGCTACAGGTGGAGAGGAGAGAGAGTCATAGAGCCAATCAAGTGGATGCGCTCACCACACACCAGCTACAGGTGGAGAGGAGAGAGAGTCATAGAGCCAATCAAGTGTATGCGCTCACCACACACCAGCTACAGGTGGAGAGGAGAGAGAGTCATAGTCAAGTGTATGCGCTCACCACACACCAGCTACAGGTGGAGAGGAGAGAGAGTTCACGCTCACCACACACCAGCTACAGGTGGAGAGGAGAGAGAGTCATAGAGACAATCCGCTCACCACACACCAGCTACAGGTGGAGAGGAGAGAGAGTCATGAAATCAAGATGGGGACATCCCAGTGGAGGGAATTTGGCCAGAACGAGAAGTGCCATGGGGTTTTTAATGACCACAAAGAGTCAGGACATCGGTTTAACGTCTCATACGAAAGACAAATTTAAGAGAATCTTAAATCTTTCTTCACATTTTTCAATGTTAGTGTATCACAGTGCATCACCACAAAAATACAAAACAGAACAAATGTTTTCAAAATATAATAATCAGATCATAATCAGAAATGTTTCTTGAGGCCTATAACAGACCTCTTCTACTGGACGTTGAACTTGCCATTTTCGGCTTTTCACAACACACTTCTACCCTTCCAAAGCTTTACAACAGGCCCTCACCCTGGGTATGATCGTGGCCAAAAGACTTATATTAAAGAACTGGAAGTCATCTTCACCTCCCTCTTTTCGACTTTGGACTATGGACATGATTTCTGTCATACAAATGGAAAGACTCCGATTTCTAAGGTCTAACGCCATTGAAAAGTTCTCTGCTGTCTGGGGATCATTTCTCGGACATTTAGACAAACAAGCAGCCAAACCAATGTCTAATGTATCCCACGAAGGTTGAGTTGTGCATTACCTTTGGGCATTTCTAGTTATCTGTTTCTCAGCTCTTTACTATGGTTTCCTCACTTACTGAACCTGTATTTTTTGTATCTTTGGAATGTAAATTTTTTTTATTTTTTTTTCTGAATGCTTGTGAAGTCTGAGACAATGTTGTTTGTTTTGTGTTAAAAAAAAAAAATTATTGAGCAGAAAATCAGTTTATTAGAATGATTTCTGAAGATCATGTGACACTGAAGACTGGAGTAATGATGCTGAAAATTTAGCTTTGATCACAGCAAACAGTTTACACAGAAAACAGTTAACTGAAATTGTAATAACATTTCCTTGCTTTTACTGTATTTTGATCAAATAAATGCAGCCTGGGTGAGCAGAAGATATTTAAAAAAAACATAAATAAATTAATAAATAAACTCTTGACCATCTGTTGACCTTTTGACTTTTAACTTCCAAATGTAGAAGCACTTGAAACTGCTGTGACAGCATAATGGTTTACACAAAAACTGCATTAAAAAACCCTCTGTTAGTTAAACATGATCTGCTACATAACAGAAAATAATTAAAACAGAGATTACTGTGCATTAAAAAAATAGATTTTATTTTCTTTGTTGGCCAACATACATAGTTATTGAAAGTTCCAGCATCTTGTAAAACCTCCTAAGTGAAGTTTCTCATGCTGGGCATCTGTTCATACACACAGGCCTGCTTTAAAATCAAATAAAGAGCTTGTACGGCACTTTCACTAACTTCATGCTCTGGGAATTTCAACCAGAACTTGATTCTTGTGATTCCAGAAGTTTCTAGGTTGGAGCGTTTAGTGTTATCACCAGAAGTGACGTCGTGTCTTGAGTCGAACCCAGTTATCGGTAAGAAGTCTCTGTGTGATGAATGAGTCAAATGACGCCATGGCTTCACAACAATCAGCCGTTTAGTATGTGTTTATTGGCCTGGCAGGTAGATGAAGGAGTTAAAAAATACCCTGAGATCTGGTTAATAATGAACGACAGACGTTAGACAGACTTTAATTTAGTAATACGTCTCGGCAGCACATCGTTTCAGGCCGTACTGTGGTGAAGACTGTCAAAGCGCATTAAAAACCCTTAAAGTTCTAATTAGCCAGCAGAGTAATGTGTGTGAAATTGGGAAAGACTTCCATCAGATGAGCGAACACGCAGAGCAAATCCGTTATTTATGTCAAACTACAGTCCCAGGACGGCCATTACTAAGCCAATATCCTGTTTCAGAGCAAGTCTCGGTCCAGCCTGTTGCTCTTGGCTTTCCACCAAAGCGTGAAACTATGAAAAATGTCCAGTCATGGCCTAAAGCGCTGAAACCACCAGTGTTGGAGGCCCTGAACATGTTTGAGAGCCCTGCGATGATACCGTCCCTCACATAGCGGACGATATGAGTGTGTATTTGAGCGACCGCAGCGCTCTGTTCCGAGAGCAGATAATCAGGCCTGACTTCCTGCAGGCGTTTATCAGCCGCTCTCATGCGTCCAGCGCTTAACGTGTCGAGGACAGAAATAGCTTTGACGTGTCGCGTAGCGGACATGGAAACAAAAGCCATGGCAGCAGATCTGTGCTGAGAGAAAGAGAGACTTGAACCCCAGTCAGACCGGCTTCATGAGCCTGAAGTGAGCGTTTCCTCTATATATGAGACATGTGATCAAACTTCAAAACACAACAAAAACTGAGAGATTTTCACTAATACTATACATTTGTTCTTTGAGCCAATAGTGTCCACAGAAAATTATCAAGAAATCCAACACATTTGCATTACCCTGAAATTGACTTGTTTTAAAAATATATAAAAATAAAATAAACAAACAAATTAATTGATTTCAATCCAGAAATTAGAAAACATGCTTATCATAGAAGATATGTCATTTTATAAATAGCATTTTTTTTTTTTTGAATAAATTAATAGATAAAAAAAAAATACATTAATACAGCAAAAGTATCATGTCATTAAACACAGTCAAGCTCTTAATATTAATTTCTAATTTTCAAAACTAACTAATGACTAAGAGCCTGTATGATGGAGTAATTAATAACCCATATTCATAGTTATATTCTGCAGATCACAGGCTTCATGAAAAGCAGGTTCATTGGTTTCAGGCGGTGTTGCTTTAGCTCCCTCCCTCGGTCATGAACAGAACTTGACTACATCAGAATTTTCAATAGATAATGCTTCATGTTTCTGCTTCAGCATCTTATCACACTGATGAATGAATCTTCATGTCCTTGTGAGCCATAATACTTCATTACATTTATACATCCTAACAGTGTGCTATTACAGTTAATAAATATGTTAGATTCTTTTGAACTTTCCCTGCATCAAGGAATGCTTAAAAATAAAATGTATTACAGTTTCCACAAATATGCAGCAGCACAACTGTTTTCGACATTGATAATAATCAGAAATGTTTCTTGAGCATCAAATCAGTATATTTGATTGATTTCTGAAGGATCATGTGACACGCTGGAGAAATGATGCTGAAAGTTCAGCTTTGATCATAGCAGTAAATTATATTTTAACACATAGCCACATAGAAAACAAAGCAGCAGAAACGACTTTAAAACACTGTACGTTAAAACTGTCATGATCAGGATACAATAAACTTAATTTGCTACCAAGAAGAAGAGAATGGCAACAATGCAAAGCTTCTCTGTGTAGGAAACTACTCAAAGCCACTTTATTCTCTGAACTCCTGCTACAGTCTCTTCTCTTTTAGTGCCATCCAATGGCATTTGCAGGTTACTGCATTTGGAGTTCATACATCTGTTTCTTATGATTTCACTAAACACAGATGACTAAATGGCTTTTTAGACATGCTGACTAAATGGCTTTTACATGTTAAATCCTCACTGAGTGAAACTGAGAATGGATCTGTATGACAGAGCAGTGTATATGAGGTACAGCAGCATGCGCATTAAACAAATTAGGCATAAAGAGCAGCTTATGTACATTCTATAGTCTGAAAATATACAACCCCAATTCCGGAAATGTTGGGACGTTTTTTACATTTGAATAAAATGAAAACTAAAAGACTTTCAAATCACAGGAGCCAATATGTTATTCACAATGGATCATAGATAACATAACTGTTTAAATGGAAAAAAATTACACTTTTATCCACTAAATGATCTCATTTCAAATTTGATGCCTGCTGCAGGTCTCAAAAAAGTTGGGGGGCAACAAAGGGGCTGTTTACACCTGGTCACTTCATGCGTTTTTTTCTGATGGGATAGCTATCCGATCCTGAAAAGACCAGGGGCCGTGTGTATAAAAGCATGTTCAGAGTCAAATTTATTTTTATGAGAGTAATAACCTTTTCCACTCAAAAGTCAATGCTCTAACTACAGAAATGAAAGTAGTAATTTCAAAGCAGGGTCTTACATATTGTGGCACTATGGCCAAAAGTAATGTGGAGATTTTTTTATGACCCCCATATTTCACTTAAGCCATCAAAATACCAAGAAAAAAAACAGACTAGTGTTGCCAACTGCTTTCAATTGAAATTAGCTCAAACTGGTAACTTAATGTTGCTAGATGACCTCATAAAGGTTAGTTCACTGATCTATATTTACCTTTATCAGAGTTTCTATTTACACTAAGTGCAAATAGCCTGCCTTGTTGGCAGTGGCCATTTACATTAACTCCACTCACATGAGTGTGATTGGGTTAGACAACATTACAAAAGACAGTCAACAGTCATCAGCTCTAGTGGCGCAGATGATCAAATGTTTGTAGTTGTCTTCGGCAGCTGGAAACCTATCAGTGTCAAATTCCAACACCAAAACTCCAGAAACTCATAATCTCGGCCCAGACGTCTTAAACTCTACACCATGGTAAACAGAGACCTGTAGCAGGCATCAAATTTGAAACGAGCTCATTTTGTGCATAAAATTTTACAATTTCTCAGTTTAAACATTTGTTATGTTATCTGTATTCTATTCATGTTATTTGAAATTATTTTAGGAAATTCGGTTTGTATAACCTAATATAAAACCATCAATAAAATATAGCTTGAATTTAGCAAGTCACAAACTTGGTGTAAAAAGTGAAATATTTTTGTTCAGTGTTGTTCATATTTTAGGCCTACTGACTCTCCACATGCACCTTTGCATAACCGTTACTTACGGTACACTGACCAGTGCTGTTTGTTTTGTTCCTCTGTCTCTTTCAGGTTTGAAGTCTCCTTTTGTTTCTCTTCTGTTCCTGTCAATCTCAGAGCTTTGTTTCACGCTTCCTAGAAAAGTGATCTATTAAGAGCTATTTTAATGTTTAGGCTGCATCAGACATCTTTAGATCAAGAAATGCACATGAAGTAAAATCATCAACGTTTACTAATAAAACACATTGCTGTACATTTCTGCACGTAAATGCGTGCAAAATAAGCTGCAGATGTATTGCATGCAGGAAAGTCGTCCAAGCACATTTTCAAAACTTCAGTGCCAGTATAGTATTTGTGCAGGCAGTAATTGTGTCAGATAGGTTTATCAATTCAGTCTGTATAGTTTAATTTAATTGACAAATAGGTTTAGGAAAAATATTTTTAAATGCATTTTAAAACTGACAATCACCTGTGAGACGGTTTGTCTCTGTCACCATAGCAACAGCAGGTCGGTACATGTAAACACTGGTTGCTATGGAGACAGCTGTTTAAAGGAAATTAGTCGTCCGGTCAGTTAGAAACACATCGGCAAAATGGAGAACGAGTCGCAAAAAGTTGACCAAAGATTTGATTTCTTAGAGAAGTGCGTGTCGAAAGCGTTTAATGTGAAGTCTGACCGCTGGCAGAAATGCGTCGCCACAGAGGAGCTGCGGCAGCTCATTCAGGACTTTCTGGATAAATCTGAACACAAGACTCTGGTTATATCGTTAAACTCCGCCGGACAGCTGACCCCTGCTCTCGAGCTCTCGGGAACCGGGAAGAACAAGTCGGTTTATTTCGTTAAGCGGAGTAAAACCGCACTGTCCGCTGATAAAATGAAAACACAGCTGTTTTGTGGAGACATGTGCCACTCTCCTCTGGAGCAGTTCTCAGTGCTGGTGGAAAAGGTGAGTTAGCTGATTCGCCAATGAATCATTCTTTAGAACCGGTTCTTTTAAACGAATCATTTAGATTCGCAATAATGTGTGAGGCAATAGTGACGTGAGGCGAGCTACTTGCTAAAGTATTAGAAACATACTGTGCAAATACAAATACAGAGAGCATTATTAGCTACCAAATATAGTATCTGACACTAGTTTACTACAAACTGCAGCGCTATTAGGATACTAACGTTACGTGTATCATGAGTTGCCACTCTCTCTCTCTCTTTAATTAATTAGGTTTTAAGTGACATATATTTTATTAATTTATATTTTATTTACCGTGACAATATTTCATCAGTCCTCTATTAGTGTTATTAGTTGTCTTCTAGAGTAGTTGTCTATTCGTAGCTTCGCCAACGAATCATTCATTTGAGTCGGTTCTTTGGAAATAATCAGTCAAACCAGTCCGCAAAGCTGTGTAAATGAATCGGTTCACACGTTACAGTAGTTCGCACCATTCCATGATAGTTTGAGTTCATTCATACTTCAGGACATAGATTGGACGAATGAAGCACTGTTTACATACAATCGACTGAAACCAAATATGAAAATATATTTTCCATAAGCAGGGTCTTCATTAAGTTCGATATCTTTCACACAGACAATGTTTTAATGTTATTTTATAAATTAGGATTTATTTTTTTAATTGTATGGCATTAAAAAGTTATAAACAAATTCCCATGACTCTTTTCCCATGCATATAATGAATGTTGTCTAATGGAAGAAAGTGTACTTGATTGTAGTTTGATATTATTCATTTCAGTTTTAAGTTTAAATTGTAAAACAGATTATAACACTGTTAGAAATAATTGTATATTCCACAGCTCATCTAAATATTCAGTTATTCACAGTCAGATTTGGTTAAATGAAAGTTTTTTTTGCTACTGATTTGTTTTGTTCGGGTATTTTGCACTGTCCTCATAGTTTTGTTATTGAAGCCACAGATACACTAAATACAGCATGAGGAAATTCTGCCGGCTATGCCTGTGAATATGACAATCTTTATCTGACGAGTTGTTGAACAGTGTGCAAAAGCACGTTACAGCACACATACTGTCCTTAAGTCCTTAAGAGACATGTCATCTTTAGTTCAGAAACTATTCATTCAGCATTGTTCAGGGCTTACACAAACAGGACAGACAGTCTGAGGCCAACAACACATCACAGCAGTTTCTAAGCAATGGCCATTGACCTGCCTGTCACTATAGCAGTAGCAGGTCTATTCATGTAAACACTGGGTTATTATGGAGACAATGGGTTAACGTAATCACCTTCTGGTGTAATTATATACTTGACACCACAGACTGCATTTAAAGGGTTGGTGAAGTGTATGATTTCAGGACTTTGTATTGTGTTCATGTGTTTCTCTGACAGAAAGTCATTTTGGATGAAAGTCTCCACAAGAATTACAGTTTACTAAATTAGGGAATTGTCCAAATATCACAGCATTTTCTATTTTCATCTTTCCCATGTGTTGAGGTTGTGGAACCGGTGTTGTCCAATGTGAAGAACCACCGGGACTTTCCTCATGTCGTTTCTCAGGACCTCATGCGACACATCCACGCGCTCAAAAACAATGTGTTTGTTATCGCTGGACAAGTCAAAGACAAAACACACCTTCCCGTGCCTCCAGGATTTGAGCAGGTGGAGCCAGTCGCTCATGAGGGAGATGAGAGGTGGGTTCATGGAGCCATGACATTTTAATAAACATCGTTTTATGTCTTAATCCATGTGCTGTGCTGAATATTCTTTATAATTCCAATTTGGTTTCCCGGTTTAAAAATGACTGGCCTTTTAAAAATTGCTTGTAAATGGGACTTTTACATTAAACGTTCCCTCCTGGTGGAATGACCAGTCCGACTCAATCCAAGCAGCTGAGTTCTTAGCCATCTTCAACACATCTTTTCCATCTTTATTTGACCCTCTAACTCTAACACTGTCTATTTGAATTCTATTCTTGAAAAAAACGTGCCCCTTTTAGACTTGCAGACTTTTCACTTACTGTTTATTTTCACCAAAAAAAACTAACACTAGCTTCTCTATTCTTTTTGTATTCTATCGGTTTTCTTTTTATTTATTATATCTTTTTATTTATTATATAATACAAAAACTTGCTACATGTACTGCGTTAGGGTAACTGAGACTTGTTATAGCACTTGCATGTTGTTGCTCTTTTGTTGATTTTGATGGCTTCCATTGTCTTCATTTGTAAGTCGCATGTAAATGTAATTCACTCATTTTCTTTCAGTTAGCACTGGTTTTGTGTTACTCTCTAGAACTGATTGATCATGGGTCTTATTGATGTGAGATTGTGCACATCAGTTTTTGAGCCAAAATTATCCCACAAATAATGTTTTTTGTTTTTTTTTACTCAAAAACTGATATGCATGAGCTCAGATCAATGAGGCCTACGATCAGTTAGTTCAAAAAGAAACACAAAACCTGTGCTAATTGAAATATAGTAAGCTGACAAAAAGAACCCGATATTTGGTGATAATATAGCATGACGACAACAAATTTATAAGCAATTTGTTAATACAAAAAAACTCCACAAATATGAAGAAAAAAATCCCCAAAATGTACAAAATGATCTTTGATTTGGAAAGCTGTGTGAGCAAAGTCAGAAAATGTTAGTTCAATTGTAAAAACATTAACTAGCTTTTTCAGGATCAATATAACCAGAACACAACATGAGGGTTAGTTATTTGATTTGCATTGAACATTGATTTGATGTTTGCAGTGTGCATCTTGTGGATAAACGACTCATTCATTCGATGGAGACTGTTGTGATCGATTGGAGTCACCAGGTCTATAAGGTCCTGAAGAAGGACTCATCCGAGCCGTTACTTGAGGGCAAAAACCCCACTCCACATGCAGAGATAAAGTTTTGGAAAAACAGGTTAGTCCTGGGAATGTAGTCCCTCAGATGTTGCTTGGAAAGCTCCTTCAGTCTTGTTTGTCCACGTCATGTTATGTTGTAGGCTTGCTGATCTTCAGGGAATTCATAACCAGTTCCAGTCCCCTCGAGTTCTGATGCTGGCTGAGCTCCTGGCTGCCGTCGACAGCAGTTATTATCCTGCCTTTGCAAAAATGCTCCGGGACGTTTCAGAAGGTATAACATCAGCTTCTGCCATAAAACATGTGATGCATTAATTGTGTGAAAGCTTTGAATCTTAATTGGATTTGCGATGTGTTTATTAAGCTCGAAATGAGACGAGGGATATCAATACCTTCCTCAAGCCAATAGAGAAACTTGTAGAAGATGTGGAGAACGCTGACTTCAGCGAGGTGAAGGGGAAGATCGCTCCTCTCATGCACACAGTGTGTCTCATATGGGCAAACTCCAAATACTACAACAGCCCAGCCCGGATCATAGTGCTTCTACAGGAGATCTGCAACCTCCTCATCCAGCAGGTAAAGGGCCAGTCGCACTACATTTTATATTCCACCGACTTCCATTCATAGTTTCAGTCCAACATCCATAGAACTGCAGCGCAAGCATGTCAATTTTCCACCCGTTTCCAAGCCACAAATATTTAAATCATCTCTCAAAAGAATAAATCAAAGATATGTGAACAAAATGCACGTTTTGGCCATTTGCAATCCATAAAGCACTTGCCATCCACGGCAATATTTCAATCTAAAACGTTCATATGAAAAACACTTAAAGTGTCTGTTATATTAAAACATATTAAAATATCAAATTCAGTATACACCTTATTGATGATACATACCTTATAAAGGCAAGCAGATGATTTCTATGGGGTGTTTATATTCTGGGTTCATGTCCCTGCCTGTACAATGCATGCATCATCAATGTATATGTATACTGAATTTGGCCTTTTAATATCAGTATCTTTCTATATTACTACTTAATAAAAACCTTAAAAAAACAACAACTAGTAATCAGTGGTAGAAAGCTGAGTGTTGTCCTACAGGTGGGCGTTCCTCTAGCAGTGTGACGTCATGTGAAAACTATGAATTCATACGCATGTTGTATTCCGCTGTGTTCATACCTGAATTAAAAGAACGTATGTATAAATCTGCAGCTTTACAGTAACATGGAATAGATTGATATTTTTATTTTATGTAAGTGTTGAATTTATGTTTTAAAAAGATGCTGCAGAGCGTGATGTCATATCACGATGATTAGAAGTTTTAAGAATTAAATGTTCTTGTTGTCGTCTGGTTATTTGTTGTAGATGTTGTGAGGAGAATATCTGAAATTTATGTCTAAGTTCATGTCATATTTCAAACTCTGATTTTTTTTCTTTCTTTTGTTAATATACGCTGATAATCTTTCATTATAAAGTGCAAAAGAAAAGAAATTCATCAAAATGTCTTTGTCTTTTTTTTGGAGAAGAAAGCCATAAAGGGTTTGGATCAAGAATGTACAGTAAATGTCAAAAGACTAGTCATTTTTTGGGTGATCTATTTGTTTATATTTTCCTTTTTCATTCCAAAAGTATTCACACTGCCATATTTAACACAGAACCTAATGATACAAAACAAAAGGATGCGGTCATACCTGATTGGACAGCTTTTATTCACTTTACATTGCAAATTAACGAACATCTAAAATAATGCTGTGTGCTGGGTAAATGTGCTAGTTGTATGTGTGTACATATGGTGGTACAGTATATTTACCAGCTTATAACTCTCAAGAGCATATAAAATGTCTAAAGGAGTTATAGAGCTGCAGGAATTCTTATGTTGCCAATAGAGATCCACTGCAAGGAGACAATGTTCTGATGCAACAGAATGAGGTGTGCTTGAGATTTCTGTCCTAGTTCGAGTCGCATCTTGTCACATCACATCCTGTTTTTAGATGTTTAGATGTCTTTAGTCTGTGCTGCGTTCATATATTAGTTGAACTGCACCAGAGTTTGTTTGGAAGTCTGAAATGCTGGGTCTCTGTCTGTTTGTTCAGATGGCAGTGTTCACACTTATTCAAATGAACCACACTAATAGAGAAATTGCAAAAGAGTGAACACACCTTTAGATGAGTTTGGTTCATCGGCACACCATAAGAGAAAGCTTTACATATCAGTGTTGTTGGTCAGGCCCGGAGTTTCCTGAACCCAGAGGACGTCCTGAAGGGTGATGTGCTGGAGAGTCTGTCCCGAGTGCAGATGGTTATAGATGGGCTGACACACTTCAAGAGCACATATGAGGACAGAAGGGCCAATCTGAGTCAGTACCAGAGGAACCAGAATGAGGTGAAGCCTTGGGATTTCTCACCCCTCCTGGTGTTTGTCGGGCTGGATCACTTCATGAAGAGACTCAGAACAATTGAAGTAAGTGGAGAGACATACTCACACATGCTCACATGCGTACATAGTTTGTGTTTAGGCCATATATGGAATTATTTTAAGAGTCTGTAGTGCAAAATGTGGTATCAGTGTTGTCTGGTTCTTTTTCATTGTCATCGTCTAGACTCTCCTGCTGACTGTAGTTGATATGATGAAGTTGGAGAAGGTCGAGTTTGGAGGGATTCTAGGAAAATCTCTGAGCCAGCGAGTCCAGTTCCTGCATGAAGACTTCTTGGAGACTTATAAAACATTCTCAGAGAAGCCGTATGACAGCCTTGATGTTAGTAATGTGGTAAGTCGGCAGCATCTCCAACAAAACGCAACACAAACACTGAAGGTTGATGTAGCTGTAATAAATGATGCTTCTTTGTAGGAGTTTGAAGCCGATTTCATGGAGTTTCAGCTCAAGGTGGAGAATACCGAGCGGCAGTTGAGTACAATCTTTTGTCATGCTTTTGATGATGCTGCTGGTCTGGAGCATGGTTTCAAGGTGAGCAAAAGTTTCTGGAAATGTGACAATAAAATAATGTCTGAAAGCCTTTTTTGGTGTGGAGCTGCACACATGCTCTTGGTCTTAGTAATAACAAAGAGTTTGGACATTATACATAGACAGTTTCAGTGCTTTTTTCTGTCTTTAATGAGTTTGTAGATACCTGCATATTATCAAGTCCCAATCAGGAACGCAGCCTGAGATTTAAGACTGGAATGCACACAAATCTCCACAGACTCCAGATCTTTAACAGAGCTCAGTTTGAACCCCGCAGGAGAAGAAAACACGCTTTAGGCTCTTTTTGAGTTGTAGTCGTTTGAACTTGCAATGAGCAGAATATTCCACCCTGGAATATATTTTCATTACTGCTATATTTTATTTTTGCAGTTGAAAGTGCAGTGAACCATAATATTAAAATGTCTGTCTTTGGATGAAGTTGGTGGATATCATTTGTGTTTCTGAAATACAATAAACACAACACAGTTTCAAAGAGTCTCTGCTTGGCAGGTTTTGGACATGTTTGGCAGACTGCTGGAGCGACCCCTGATAGCAGCTGATGCTCACACTAGATATCGGATGCTGATCAAAATGTTTGACAAGCAACTGGAATGTTGCAAGATGATCTTCAAGCAGCAGATGCAGACAGAAGAAACCCAAGGTTCAGTGTTCACAAACAACATCACCAGGCTGTTTGCTATTAACTTGGGTTTTTAACTTGACATCTGCTGTTTATTGTTCTTCCAGGTTACTCTCCTGTCTCCAAGAACATGCCTGTGGTTGCCGGAGGTTTGAAATTTGTCCAGCAATTGCAGGAACGCATACAGATCCCTTACAATAACTTCAGATTCATCAATCACCCGTAAATATCTTATTCATGGTGTTTGATGGGAAGGCACGTTTGGAACTGCTTCTGTGTTAAACAACCACTTTATTTGTGTAATAATAGATGTATGGAGTCTGCGGATGGAAAGGAGATGACCCAGAAATACGATGATTTCATGCAGCAACTCAAAGGGTCAGTGAAAATATTATATAAAATGTATGTGTGTGCAGAGCTGGGTAGATTGCTTACGAATTTTAATTCGTTACTGATTACAAATTAAATGATACAAATAGTTTTAACGTAATCAATTAAATTACACTATTACAAATTAAATTAAATTATTTAGATTACTTTTAAATTAACTTTGACCTAACTTGTTTATGACATTGATTTAAATAGGATAATCTTGTACCATATTGGCATAAAAATACAAAGAGATTTTGATAAATACATATTCCATTTGTTATTAACAAGAAATGCTTTAAACATTATATTATGTCAAAGTACCCAAAGGTTTGGAGGACTTTCTGAGTGTGCGTAAGTGGTAGACTGTTTTAGAAAGGACAAATTAAAAGATGAAAAAGAAAAATTAGGGAAAATCAATACAATTATGAATATTTTGTTGCTATTGTGTAAATAATATGTAATCATGTAATCCATAAAAACATAGCTGTATTTTAAAATTTAATTTAATCTAATTACAAGTACTTAATTTTTGGAATCTGATTACGGTGACATATTAAGGTGACATATTATCCCACTTTTAACAAGAAGTAAAATAAGTCTCTGATGTCCCCAGAGTGTGTGTGTGAGGTTTTAGCCCAAAATACCCCACAGATAATTTTTATAGCATGTTAAAATTGCCTCTTTTAGGGTATGAGACAAAACGTGCCATTTTTTGTGTTTGTCTCTTTAAATGCAAATGAGCTGGTGCTCCCGGCCCCCTTTTCAGAAGAGGGTGGAGCTTCAAGAGCTCATGCTCAGGCATTTGCAAATAAACATTCCACTATTAGTACAAGCATGTTATCTTTACAGAACACATACTCTGTTTAAAAGTCGGTCATCTGATTGTACTGTAATGATGGGAGAAAAAAAGCTTTTCGAAGCTTCCAATCAATTGAACAAATTGCTTCACAAAACGATTCACTCGAAATACCATTCGCTAGTGATGCGTACTGGTCAAAACTGTGTAAACGCAACAAAACTCTTTCAAATCATGCAACAACAACAACAACACACGTTTATTCAAACCCAATGCAAATGCTTTCTTGAAAGTAGAATATATTAAATGCAATCAAAATTATAAAATACCATTAATGGAAATAATATTTGTATATTTAAAAATAATAAAATACCATTATGAAGTGTCTGTATAATATGATTTTTTTTATAATTATTATTAATTTGCAGGGCTTTTTTTATTTATGGAGAGCTTGTTTAAACAGGGCCAGTAAGAGATTATTAACTACTACTCATCCTTTTAATTACACACATGTCTCATTAAAAATGTCTACAAATTGATCAAACTGATCCGTGATCAGAGATGCTGGTTCAATGGCTCGCCGCTGGGGGTGATCTCAATGAACTTGCATGATTCACGGGTTCACAGAGATTACAACCTAAGGTAAACTATTGAAATTTTGACACGTTTCGAAACAGTTATGACATTACCAAGCCTCGTGTACTGAAATCACCTGACTTTGGCATTTGGATATGCACTCCGAACCATTGTTTCGAAACAACTGATTCGCACAGGTTTCGAAGCTTCTTGAAGCAGTGCTTTAAAAGCGGCCATCACTATTGTACTGCGCGTTTATGAAACAAATATGACTCCTAAGTTTGTTGGTGCATCCCAAAACACAACACTTGTAATGCCTCTTTGGCGCTGACATTGTATATCTCCAGCAGCTATAGCAAGAAAACAGTAATGGCGGGCTGTTTCTCATCACAAATAGGTGGGATTTCTTCCCAACAACGACATCATCGTAGGGAGAAATCTGGAATCACATGTTCAGAGAGACTGTTTATGATTTATTTGGATTATAAAAAAATGAGTGGGTGGATTTTTACCATTATAGGCTGGTTGTTTTCACACACTGTGGCCACACAACTGTGTTGAAACGCCTTATAAAAGTGATTTTTGCATAATAGGTCCCCTTTAAATCCCTCTTATTAATCATGTTTATTTTGATTGTGTGTCTCAGCTGATAACTTCAATCCCAGATGAACTGTTTGTGCTTAGCCAATGTATAGACCGCTATGATCCACCTTTGTTAAAATAAATTAGGCTTTTTATTGAGATATCTATATATTCTCTGCTGCAAGCGTCAACAGTAAGGTGTAACATGAAGATTGGGTGGTATTGCTGAGGGACCTCCAGCTCAACGTGGAATAAACAAATAAAACATGATTTATTTGCTCATTTAGGCACTAGTGTCTGTAGATTATTACTTCAGGGTCTCATTTTCTCCAATTATGTGCAATGCTTCCATATCACAGCTTGAACAATAGTTGTGTAAAGCATCGCTGATGTAAGAATGCATGTTAAATGTGACCAAGGACGTGATGCATGTGTATGTTTCCCTTCATGTGAGAAACAAATGATGCATTTCCCAAGGAGCCAAATCTGCATTCTCTCCAGTCAGAAATTAAGCCTCCTCGTTAGATGATGTAATCAGCGATGTTGCATAAACACAATCTAGCTGGAGCTGTTATTGGTATCTCTAGTCATTATTTCTTGACACTGAGACATATGACTTGTGTGAAGAAAAGCGATATTTGATTTCATGGACCGCAGCTCTGCAATTCAAATTAGACTATCAAGCACAACCAAATCCAATAAAGGCCAGAGTGTACGGCCTCTCACAATCGGCCTATAAAGAGATTACTGTAACAGTACAGGGACCTGACGTGCTTCTTGATGAATGCTGTGCCAACAGTTACAACCTTACACACGTTACCCTACTTAGATAAGCATTTGATGATCTAAAACTGTGTGCATGTTTAAAATTGAGATTTGAATGTTTGCCTGTTTAGAGCCTTGATGCATGTGAATGTTCACTAAAGAAGTGTTCACAATCCCTCAGCATTCCCATCTGTACTGTCCTTCAAATCAGTGTAGCTTAAAACATTTCCTAATGTGCAGTTCTGACCACATATTTATTCTGTGAAAGCAAATAAAGATGTATGAGAGAATGAAGGTGGATGGTGATTCATACTGTCAAGCTCCAACAAGCAAAAGCATGCACTATAAAAGTGTTCCATATGGCTTGTGCACTATATTACTTCTGAACTGACAAAAAATCATGCAATCGTGTATCTTTCCATCTAATCCAGCTGGAAAATCTCCATTGCAATTGCATTTGATGCCAAAAAGGCATCTTTGTATGGAGTGCTCTTTTAAGAAGCTTCTTTATGTTTAGTTCATCTTGGCAGTTTGAAGCACTGCCCACATTTGATGTATGAAGAGCAACCATTCATTAAAATCCCTAATTTTAGCATACATCAAAAATGACATGTTGGCAATTCTCCTGCTGCCTTTATCACCAGATACACCTCTAAACTGTATGATGTCTGGACGAGTTCTGTTGCTGAGAAGTCACAGTTTAATCTTCAGAAGCCGCTGATATCCCGAGAGCAGAGAACGAGACTCATTGCTGTCAACTTCAGCCCGCAGGTCAGGCTGTCGCTCTCCTCATACACATATGTTAATATCTACAGGCCAGTTCCCTTATCGAATGTGACTCTCTTCTCGCCCTGTAGCTGGTGTCGGTGCTGCGGGAGGTGAAGTACCTGGAGGCCAGACAGGCTGAAGTCATTCCAGATATGGCTGCAGACATTTATTCTAACAGAGAGCTGCTGTGGCAGTATGTGGCCAATCTGGAGCTCACAACCAACTGGTACAACAAAGTGATGAGCATTGTGCTGGAGGTGGAGATGCCCCTGATCCAGAGCCAGCTGACAGACATTGATGCCAAGCTCAAAGAAGCTGAGGGGAACCTCGGCTGGACAAGCCAAGGTAGAGATGATTAGTGTTGAACCCTCAGATAACTGAGATTGATCCACTACAGCTGTTAGTATAATGCAAACGTCATTATGAACACTCAAAACTACAGCGTCCTGCAGGCTAGTTCAGTGCAGCACAGGTGTGATATCGCAGGGCACTTACTTCAGTGATATCTGTACATTTTCCATACAATATTTAATCAAAAGCACCTTCAAACACCGTTATCATAGTTACCTAAAACCAAAATTAAAAATGAAAGCCATAAATACACAATATTGTTACATGAGACAAGTACATTTTTATTTCAGCAAGTTGCCAATAAAACATTTCTCATTTTAATTTAGTTTAACGTGTTGTTAAACTAAAACCATGAGAAATTATTACCTAAAATAAATAATAATAAAAAACGGTTAACACTTTACAATGTGTCATTTGTTAACATTAGTTAATGTATTAACTAATATGAACAAACAATTAACAATACATTCATTTATTACACTATTTATACATCTTTGTTGAAGTTAGTTAATAAAAATAGAGTTGTTCATTGTTTGTTCATGTTAGTTCACAGTGCATTAACTAATGTTAACAAGCACAACTCGGGATTTTATAATGTAAATCAGCCATCCTCAAATCTGGCCCACTCCTGCAGAGTTTAGCTGTAACCCTAATCAAACACACCTGAGCATGCTAATCAGCTCTTCAAGGTCATTAGACAATCACAGGTAGTGAGTTTGATCAGGGTTGGATCTAAACTCTGCTGCAGACTGGCCCTCCAGGGAAAGATTTGAGGAACCCTGATGTAAATGCTGGAATTAACATTAACTAAGATTAATAAATGCTGTAGAACTTTGTTCATTCTTAGTTCATGTTAACTAATGTAGTTAACTAATGTGAACTAATGAACATTATTGTAAAGTGTAACCAAAAAAAAACATATTTCAACTAACTGTCAAGGCAACATTTAATTTAGTTTAGTGCACTAAATAACTTAAACTGAAATAACAATTAATGACCTGTACAGACATCTATATATACAATTACTTAAAATTACAAAACGACACAACAAAATCAATAAAACTTGAACTAAAATCGAAATGAAAATGAAAAATACAAAAAATGAAATTGATTCAAAGTATTAATAAGAAGTATAATAGTATTTGAGTGATACTAAAATAACTCAAAATATCAGCATTTGTTGAAGGCTCAGATCAAACAGTTTGTTTTTATGTGATAATTGAGCTTAATTATATTGTTCTTATTTTTATGAGTCTGCCTCTGTTACTTTTTTAAGAAATAGTTCAAGTCATGTTGTTTCAAATCTGTATGATTTATTTCTTCTTTTGAGCCCAAAAAGTGATGTTTACAGAATGTTCATGCTGCTTTTGTCCGTATGATAGAAATGAACACACCGCATAATCATTACATTAGTCATAGTGTTTTAAACTTTTCCCTCTGTTGTAAGAAGATCATTTATGTTATGTTTGGAATGACATGATGTTTGCTTTTATATACTCTAGATTTTTATATACACTAAATCTCTAATGTGTTTTCTCTGGTAGGGATTTGGGAATACATCCAGGATGTCCGTGAGACGGTACATGACCTGGAGCAACGCCTACAGAGGACTAAAGACAATGTTGAGGAGATCCAGACTATCATGAAGAGCTGGACTACCCCAGTCTTTGAGAGGAAGGAGGGGAAGAAAGATACTCTTCTAAATCTGGATGATAAGACCGAGCGTCTGGAGAGAACGTATGGCCAGATCCGAACTTCAGGAACCAAGATCCATCTGTTGTTGAAAGTATGCAATGACAAAAGCCAGCGGTGAACCCATCAGATAACAACTGACAGAATGACGCATTTTAAAGGAACTGCTCACCCAAAAATTTCCACTCCTTATAAGAATTATCTTTTTGTTTTGTTTCAGGACAACATGTCACTCTTCAAAGCAGACCCGTCTTCTGCGCAGTGGAAGGTTTATGTGGATTACGTTGATGAAATGGTCATCGATGGTTTCTTCAACGCTACTGAGAGCTCCCTCAAGTTCTTCTTAGAAAACACAGGTGTGCTTTTTAATATTCTTTAAGCTTTACTAAAAACGATTATAGGGATTTCCCTCATTGCAGACTGATTGTTCTGCGCTAAACAATTACACCAATCCCCTGATACAGACCAGAAGGCTGGATTAGCCCCACTCTTCGAGGTCCAGCTACTCCTGCAGATTCCTGAGATTGTGTTTTATCCGTCGTTGGAGTTCAGTGCTTCAGACGGCTTCCATGATCTGGTGGAGAGCCTCATCAATTGCATCTTTAGGATCTCTACTCTTGTGCCACGATTATCTGAGCACAGTGGTTTCCCACACTATCAGGTACTGAGCCAAACACATCACTTCATCTGGATTTAGATACAATGAAAAGGACATATTGACGCATTGTGTTCAATTGAATGTATTCTTAAGGTTTTCTTTACTTGGTCTTAAAAATCTTACATTTTTCTTAATAAAACCTGCAGAAACCTGTTCTGTATTTTCAGTGAAAATTCATGATTCACTATCAAGAGGCAAATCAGATTTCAGAGGCAGATCGAGTCTTTACATTTTGATAAAAGATCTTGAAAGAACAAACGTCTTTTTATTATATATATATATATATATATATATATATATATTTTTTTTTTTATTGTGCACATTGAGTCCAGAAACACATATTAAGAGAGTAAATGCAGTGGTTTTTGTTTTTGTGTTGCTTAGCAAGTGGTTTTTGGTCAGATATGTTTACATAAAGGCATCTTGTTCCTTCAGGCTGATATGGAGGACATGGTGGACTTTGCGGAGTGGAGGCATCTTCTGATGGAGCGTGTGAGGAAAGTGATGGGACAGTGCTGTGAGTATCGTAACAGCCTGGAACAATACACTTACCTCTATGTGGACGACCGGAAGGAGTTCATGCGTCAGTTCCTGCTGTACGGTCACGTGCTCACGAGCGAAGAGATCGAGGCTCCATGCCGAGGACGGTGTCCCAGAAACCCCTCCAGCTCTGGAGTGCTTCCGCAAGCAGGTGGACTCATACGAGGCCTTATATGAGGAGGTGCAGCGGCTGGAGCCCGTCCATGTGTTTGAGAGCTGGATGAGGGTGGACGCACGAGCCTTCAAAAGTGCCCTGCTCAACGTCATCAGAAAGTGGAGCTTCATGTTCAAACAGCATCTTATTGATCATGTGACGAACAGGTAAACGCTTCCTAATTACATTACAATTATGCATCAGAGACAGTTTAAGCAGGGCCCTATGATTTCTGCAATGTGGATAACAGGCACAATCATGCAATACAGTCATAAAAATATTATTTTCTGTTTAATGCAGAATCTCACAGAACTGGGCAAATTTTGGATTATTAAATCAAAAGTCGGTCAATACACAATACACAAAAGGCCATATGGACTCTAGTCTGTGAATATTAAACCACAAAAAGACACATGAGTTAAAATGAGTAAACATGCTTTTTGATTATTAAAATATTATAAAAATTAAAAAGGAAAACACAATTTAGAAAAATAAAATGGAATCTGGGAAAAATGTATTTCAAAGGGCCTTAAAAAATGTAATTGTTGTAAAACATGTATTAAATGGTTTAAGTTTCATGATTTCAAATTATTAGACATGCTTTTTGAGTGTAAAAACTTAATTAGTTTAATGAAATTGAGTACAAATGAGATACTCGGGTGAACGCTCCCTCTGGTTGTGCGAGAGACATGGTACGGGAGCCTCATTTGTAACAATAACAAATGTTTAAATGGAGAAATGTTACACTTTTATCCACTAAATTAACTCATTTCAAATTTGATGCCAGCTGCAGGTCTCAAAAAAGTTGGCACAGGGTCAACAAAGGCCTTAAAAAGCAAGACATTTTGAAAAGATTCAGCTGAGAGAACATCTAGCAACTAATTAAGTTAATTGACATCAGGTCTGTAATATAATTAGCTATAAAAGGGATGTCTTAGAGAGGCAGAGTCTCTCAGATAAAAAGATGGGCAATCTGTGAAAGAGTTCGTAAAAAGATTGTGGGATATGTCAAATTGCAAAGGCTTTGCAAATCTCATCATCTACAGTGCATTACAACATCAAAAGATTCAGAGAAACTGGAGAAATCTCTGTGCATAAGGGACAAGGCAGAAGACTTTTGTTGGATGCCCGTGGTCTTCAGGCCCTCAGACGACACTGTATCATTCATCGGCATGATTCTATCATTGACATTACTAAATGGGCCCAGGAATACTTCCAGAAAGCACTGTCGGTAAACACAATCCGCTTTGCCATCTGCAGATGCCAAATAAAGCTCTATCATGCAAAAAGGAAGCCATATGTGAACATGGTCCGGAAGCGCCATCGTGTCCTGTGGGCCAAGGCTCATTTAAAATGGACTGTTTCTAAGTGGAAAAGTGTTCTATGGTTCAGACGAGTCCAAATTTGACATTCTTGTTGGAAATCATGGACGCCGTGTCCTACGGGCTAAAGAATAGAGAGACCTTCCGGTGTGTCATCAGCGTTCAGTTCAAAAGCCAGCATCTCTGATGGTATGGGGGTGCATAAGAGCATACGATATGGGCAGCTTGCATGTTTTGGAAGGCACTATGAATGCTGAAAGGTATATACAGGTTTTAGAGCAACATATGCTCCCCTCCAGACGATGTGTATTTCAGCAGGTGATTTGATATTCTTTTAGTTTTCATGTTATTCAAATTAAAAAACTTCCCAACATTTCCGGAATTCGGGTTGTAAATAAAAAAAGAGGAGTAAATACATAAATAAATGCATAAGTAAAAAAAAAAAACAACAGTTAAGCTACCAAATGGTCTGCCTGATATTTTTTACATGTCTTGTCTGATCTGTTATGTTTGTGGCTGTAGTCTATCTGACCTGGAGGAGTTCATCAGGCTGACGGAGACTGGTCTGTGTAAGAAGGCGGAGGAGGGTGACTATAACGGTCTGGTGGAGATTATGGGTTACCTGATGGCAGTTAAAGAGCGTCAGAACACTACAGATGAGATGTTCGAGCCTCTGCAGCACACCATTGATCTGCTGAAGACTTATGAACAGGAACTCCCAGAGCTTGTGTATAAACAGCTAGAGGTACGTCTGGCCATAAAATAATACTGAAAACCTCTGAGAGAAGCTACCTCCCTGTTTTACTGAATCTGACTGATAAAGCCATTAAATGGAGGCCAAGATTTAGCATGACAATCTCTATTAGCAATAACTATTCTGTCAACCTAATGTTCTGTGGGTGGATTCTGAATGTAATGTGTTATTTAAACCAGTGAGGAATTTCCATGATTGTTCTGGGCCATATTCACGTAGCTAGTGTATGTAGCTAGTTTATATGTATATGTGTATATATAGTGTATATTATGTAGCTAGTGTAATATATGTAGCAACCCAATAAATTAATAAAAAATCTTCCATTTGGTGATTTAAGACCAGATTCAGGTTATCTTTATAACTTTTTACTTTTTTTTCTGTCTAAATGCACTAGACAGACAAGTTCAGCTTTTAAAAATGCCTCTTTTTTATTTTTATTTTTTTTGACGAACAGGTGCTGCCGGAGAAGTGGAATAACATGAAGAAGCAAGCAGTGTTGGTGAAGCAGCATGTTGCTCCGCTGCAGGCTGGCGAGGTGGCTAACCTGCGCAGGAAATGCGCTACATTCGATGTGGAGCAACACTCCTTCAGAGAGCAGTTTCGCAAGAAAGACTTTTTCAGGTACATGATACAGTCTGGAGGATAACAGTAATCATGGCTACAGCAGAGATGGAAACTAATGGGAATTTTATGTAATAAAAACTAACATAAATTCCCATGAAATTCAAGATAAGGCGGCAAAAAATGCCCCTGAACAATTAAACTAGATCTATTACAACTGTCACGAATCGATTAAAGTGAAATGCGAAATAATGAAAAGTGTCTATTTCAGCATTACAGTGAGTGAATAGAGTGAATTCAGAATCTGCATTAGCAAATTCTCTCATCATAAACAAGTACAGAACAGATGTCAAAGATTCATTTCTCAGTGTAGATGCTTCTGTGAATACGGGAGTTTCTGCGAAAGTGGGGAACATACATTTTCAGTGTTCTTTACTCACGTTTTTGTATAATATATTCTGCTTTTATTTAATATATGCTACTGAAATATAATGTGAAGTAATCCAAAAAATAATAAACCATTCTTAGCTTGTTTTTTAGCCAAAATAAAAATACCACATAAAATGAATCAACATTAATAATCATTGTTACATTATCAATAATCAATAATAATGATTTTGTCATGATATTCCAGCTTCACCCTAAACAGTCTGTGTAAATTAATAAAAGCACAGCTTCTGTTCCAGCTTTGCAGAGTAAAGGCCTTTACACACTGTTTGGGATGCGAAAAAGCGAGGCGAATCGCCTGCGAATGTTGCTTTTACACCGAGCGAGAAACCAATGTTTGCCTTCTGCTAATTCATGCCTGCACGCTAGGTGGCGCCGACCAATAATGCATTTTTTCTTCATGTAGCGTATGTATCTCGTATGGTTTACATCATCCACTGCTCAATATGCAGCATTAAATTAATAAATAACTTGTTTCTTCATCAGAAACACAAAATATCCATAATGCTTACAATACATCTGAAATAATTAGAGGTACAATTAGCATCAAGCTATATTGAAAATGTATGTAATTATTAAAGTTTTTGCTCAAAATCCACTTTAAATCATCATCGAGTGCTTGTAATAACTTCCGATTGTGATCTAAAATGGATTTTGCTTCTATAATAGACAGACATGCACTCTTTGTATGTTTTATAATGGACTGATCGAAACCTGTTTGTCATGTGTCATAAACATCCTTTATTTTATTTTAAAAACATATATAAAAAAACATAAATATCCATACATTTTTTAATACCACGAGCTGCATAAAAACAAATACAGAAAACCTATCTTCATAATTATAGGTCGATTTGCTTTCATATTTCATGTGTAGAAAACAATTTATTTAATACTAACAACAACAAGAGCTCAGCATTCACTCTTCTCTCTTGCGGGAAAAGTCCTCTACTTCGGTGTTTACGCTCGTGCTCAATATAGTCTGAGCTTTTAGCACCACCGCGTTGATCTTTTGGGTAACAGCAGTTGCTCTGGTCATGTGATGTAATGCTCAAATCTTATTGGACGGTCCGTGTTTTCGCTTTACGAAACTCAAAAGATTCTGCCACTGAATTTTTTTTTAAAGGTAATTGCAACTTTTTATCTCACAATTCAGATTTTTTTTTATTGTGTGATATAAACTCGTAATTGCGTGACATGAAGCCGCAATTCTGAGAAATAAAGTCAGAATTGTGAGATTTAAACTCGCAATTCTGAGAACATATCAGTCTCCCCCCTCAAAAGTGGACTTTAACTCGCAATTGTGAGTTTATATCTCACAGTTCTGAGAAAAGTCACAATTGCAAGAAAAAAGTCAGAATTGTCAGTTTTAATCTCGCAAATCTAACTTTATAAATCGTAATTCTGACTTTATAACTCGTAATTGTGAGTTATATCACGCAATTCTGAGAAAAAAAGTCACTTTTTTTTTTATTCAGTGGCGGAAACGGCTTCCATACAACACCGATGTGATAAAGTAATAAAAAAAAAATGCCCTTACAAAGGCAAAAATGCCCTGTAAATCGATTCTTGGGTCATATACTGGCCTTAATGGAAAAGTTCACTTCTGACCACAGTCACTAACATGCATTCGTCTCGGTTTGTTTTCAGGTTTGACTGTGTGAATACACATGAGATGCTGGATGAAGCACACAACCAAATTCAGGAGATGGAGACCACGATGGCCGAGCTTATTGTGTCTGCCAATCTCTTTGAAGTCAACATATCAGACTACAAACAGCTGAAGCAGTGCCGCAAAGAGCTGCCCATTCTCAAGGAGCTGTGGGATCTGGTCTTAGTGGTCCAGTCCTGTTTGGAGGCCTGGCAGACCACGCCCTGGAGACAGATCAACGTGGACGACATGGAGATGGAGTGCAAGCGCTTCTCTAAGGAGCTTCGCACGCTGGACAAAGAGGCTCGCTCGTGGGATGCCTTCAGCGGGCTGGATGGCACTGTGAAGAACACACTGGTCTCACTGAGAGCCGTCGCTGAGCTCCAGAACCCGGCCATCCGTCCACGCCACTGGCAGCAGCTGATGAATGCCACGGGAGTGCGCTTCACCATGGACAAGGACACCACGCTGGCCGACCTGCTCCGCCTCAACCTGCACCACTTCGAGGACGAAGTGAGGAGCATCGTGGATCGTGCCGTGAAGGAGATGGGCATGGAGAAGGTGCTCAACGAGCTGGATGACACCTGGACCAGCATGGCGTTCGATTTTGAGCCTCATCCACGAACTAACATTCCTCTGTTGAAGTCCAGCGAGGAACTGATCGAAACGCTCGAGGACAACCAGGTGCAGCTACAGAACTTGATGACGTCGAAGTACATCTCCTTCTTCTTGGAGGAGGTTTCCACGTGGCAGCGGAAGCTCTCGGTGACGGACTCAGTGATCTCCATCTGGTTTGAAGTTCAGAGGACGTGGAGTCACCTGGAGAGCATCTTTATCGGTTCTGACGACATTCGCTCTCAGCTACCAGAGGTCGGGTTTGCTGATGTGTTTCTAATATTATTCTTTCTTTGAATATTCACCCGATACACAAATTTGCAGGAATGTACAAATGGCATACTAAAGATAAAATGTGAAACAGACATCTGAGATGTTTTAATGGAGAGCCGCTCAGATTCAGGGAGCATCTTGTCCTGCCCTCTGGCACTGTGTTCATAGATCTAGATGAGAGATGAAAATCCATCGTATGCGTTTGGCCGAAAACATTTGGATAATTACCATTGGGCGCCTGTGGCCAGACGCGCAGATGTTCCTCAGAATGTCAGAGGTTGTTTTGGGTTTTTCTCTCTGGCAGATGAAGTTGTTTCGACTCATTCTGTCATGAATGTCTCCACAGGACTCCAAACGCTTCGACAGTATTGATACTGATTTCAAAGAGCTGACGTATGCCGCCAGTAAAACACCTAACGTTGTGGAAGCCACCAATAAACCTGGGCTGTACGACAAACTGGAGGACATTCAGTGCAGGTCCGCAGCTGCTTTCTGGATTTATGTGTTTGTCTGATTTACTCAACTTCCTCTCTGCAACTTTAAGGAATTGTTCACTGCAAATTTAGTCATTATTTAATCACCCTTATGTTTTTCCAGCCCCAAATGTTTTCAACTATTACACTAACTATAAAGTTTTAATAGTCACTCTACACTGCAAAAAAATATTAATTCATTAATAATAATTTTCTTCCTCAGTACTTTTGTTTTGCTTTCCAGTACAAATATCTAAACATTCTTAAATCACATTTACCTGAGAAGCAAAATGACTTTATTTTCTGAAAAGATGCATTAAAATGTTGTTTAACGAGAACAAATATTAATTCAAAGGGTTTTTTGCCTGATATTTTTTCTTGTTGTTAATTTTGTACTTAATTTTTTACATTTTTTTCTGAAAACATGACTGAATATCTGATGTAATTTTATTTCTCTAAATTTAACTGTATCTTGATTTAACACACATTAAATTCTTCAGTGTACCGTGATGCTTTGTGCTAAAGTGATTTTCTCTCAGATTTAGAGTATGACCATCATTCACCTATTCTTGCAGATTGTCTCTTTGTGAAAAAGCCCTGTCAGAGTATCTGGACACCAAGCGCTTGGCCTTCCCACGCTTCTACTTCATCTCCTCTGCTGACCTGCTGGACATCCTGTCCAGTGGCACTGACCCTCACCAGGTACATCTGCACACAGACCATCACATTAACACATACAATCACATGTTTATGTGCCTAAAATCACTTAGCATGAAGTATACAGTGCTTATGGCCAAACTGCAGCGCTGCCATTATTTGTCTTTTGCACCCACTGGATGGCAGTGTTGATTGCGGTTTCTTAAGTTGCCTTGAAGGCACACTGCAAGTTTTCCATATGTCACATTAGGACAAAATTGAACCGAAATAGCAGCTGTGCAGTTGTGAAGTCGTACATTTCCCCCCTCAGGTTCAGAAGCATCTGTCAAAGTTGTTTGACAATATGGCGAAGCTGAAGTTTGAAATGGACGCAGGCGGAAAGCTCACCAAGACGGGCCTCGGTATGTTCAGTAAGGAGGACGAGTACGTTCAGTTCAACGCGTCCTGCGACTGCACCGGCCAGGTACAGCCAGCCTTGGCCTTATTTACCCATAATGCACCGCAAAAAGACAGAGACGCTCCGTGTTTGTGTTCTGCAGCATTCCGGTTGCAAAAGGCATTTTAATTAGGAGATTTTCATTTATTTATTGGAAGACACATGAAATAGTGATAGTGGTACATGCTGCATGCTTGGCACATTGTTACAGACATGAATAATAACTCAAATCATGTGCTTTGTGGAGATGACGCGTGCTGTTACATTTCTAAGTGACTGAAATATGAAAGAATCCCACAGATTTAAACTGAAGATGTATAGCATGGCCACAAGTGATGTCCGGAGAGGATATTTCTCAATATTTGCTTTTAATGACCCTACAAGATCAAAATATATTGAAGAACAAAACACAAATTTAGTTAAGGTATTTAACTGAGACAATGATTTGGCAAAAAAAATATATATATATATATATTTACAGTTCATCGTGGAATATGGGTTTTATTTTACTATTCAAAAAAATGGACAGAAAAACAAAAAGCTTTCAGGAAATTAAGCATACATCTATTACAAGAACATAATCAGTTATTAATATTTAGTTGTTTTTGATTACAGCAGTTGTTCTCCAGGGCAGAACTCAATATGTTTGTAATTTGTCATGTTTCATTGCACAAAATACTTACAAAATCCTTAATAGGGTCAAGAACCTAAATGTATTTTCAAGCATCCAAACAATAAAAGTTTAAAATTGCAGCTTTAAATTGTATTTTCTTTCTTCACTTACATTAGAATGTGTCCTGTTTAATTCTGAACAATAAATAAAGACTATAATACATGTTTACCATGATTAACACACAAAAAAAGCAGTTTATACAGTATAGTGAGTATACCATAACATCTTTTCAGGCATATTTAGAACAAGAGACTATTTAAGGATCACAGTGGAGTCCTAAAATACTATTTTAGTACTATTTAAAAATATAAAAATATATATTTTTTAAATCAATCTTTGCCATGATCCTTCAAAGCATTAGCTTTTACCCATTTGAAAGCAAAACGTTTTTAATCATTTAAATCGAACTAAATTTAGCATGGTCACTTAATCTTTTATATATATTTTAGTAAATATAGGTCAGAAGAAGAATGTGGTTTCATTTTACATAAATATATATTTTATGCTGAATGACAATGAACATTATTTCACCCATATTTTTCACAAAAGTTGTATGAAACATTAGTAGACAATTAAGTTGCATTAAATATGTTTTCTATGTATATGAACTTTTGTAAATTGAATCGGTAACACTTTACAATAAGATGTCATTTGTTAACATGAGTTAATGTATTAATTAACATGAACGAACAATGAACACTACATTTATTAGACTCTTTATTAATCTTGTTAATGTTAGTTAATAAAAATACAGTCATGCATTGTTTGTTCATGCTAGTTCACAGTGCATTAACTAATGTTAACAACCAAAACTTGTGATTTTAATAATGCATTAGTAAATGCCAAGATTAACTAAGATTAATAAATGCTGAAGGAGTATGGTTCATTCTTAGTTCATGTTAACTAATGTAGTTAACCAATGAACCTTATTGTAAAGTGTTACCATGTAATCAGATGCAAACACCAAGATGTGACATCTTGTGTTTGACCCAGTAATCAATGTTTGAATAAAGGGTGAAGATGTCCATTTTTCTAGACCGCACATCACTATTGGCCACTGCTGTACATGAGTCACGTACATGAGACTCAGAGACAGGCTCTTTCACAGAGAAACACCACTCATGTTTTCTCCAGCACATGTGGATATAAATGTGGTTATGTTTGGAGGATCTGCTGTGGATTAAGGCTCAATCTAATCCGGCTTCTGAAGTTCTGTATTGCTGTGGAGTTCTGCTCCGTCTGCTTGTGGATGATTAGTTTATTTCTAGTGGAACCAGTGTTCAGTATCAGGCTGCTGCCAATCCTCCTCACGTCTGGAACCGTGTAACGCTTGTTCAGGTGGAAGTGTGGCTGAACCGTGTTCTGGACAGCATGAGGGCCACCGTGCGTCATGAGATGACCGAGGCTGTCGCCGCCTATGAGGAGAAGCCCAGGGAGCAGTGGCTGTTCGACTATCCCGCTCAGGTACTGAATCAGCGCCTGTAAACATCTCTAGGCCAGTTTCCTCTGAATGAGAGAAGTCAAGATATTTCTGGCAGTATTACTATCTATAAGCCCACGGGTCTGCTCCTTAAAAAATGAAGCCTCATGAAGGCCTGCTTTTTGGGAGTTTACGTTTTGCCCGATAGCAGTGGATGTTTGTGTTTAAATCATGATTATTCATTTTATTCAGTGGGGCTGAAACATTTCAGACCAAATCTGGGATTCAAACTCTCATTTAAATCTGTGAATAAAAGTTTAATGAATTTGAAAAAGTCAAAAATTTCAAAAATATATTCTAAAATGTCTGAGTTCAACGAATGGCCTGATTATATAGTAAAAAAAAAAAAATAGAGAGAAACAAATATTTTAATTATAATTTAACCCTTTTCATACATTTTTAGTATCCCTAAAACCATATGAAACCGATACAAATAAAAGCAGTATATTTGTGAGAATTAAAATTAATTTTGTTATTTCTTTGTTAGCAAGTCAAAATTGTTGGGGTGAACTTGATGTCATAATGAATAAAAAAAGGAATAAATTCTTGAAAATTAAACTTTTATTATAATTATTTATCAGAATAAATAAGCATAGCTAAGAATGCAATACGATTTAAAAATTGCAAATATGAAAAAAAAACATGGTCCAACCAACCTGCAGAAAAATTAACATTTTAATGATTTAACATTATATTTTTAAATATAAGATTTGTAACTTAACTTAAAAAATATATATTTTTATAAACACATTTAAATAAATTAAGATACATATTTGACTTGATGTTTTAACCACATGACAAATTATTCATAAATTGTAACCTTTCTTGTTTACGTAAAAAGTTATATATTTTTTAACTATATGAAGCCAATATAAATACAAAGAGTAGATTTCTAAACACATGCCACATGTGGTTTCTTTATCTTGGACACAGACACACAGTATCATTGACTCTCATGCTGAAGCAAATACTGAGACATCCTGACGTTCATGTTACCTGTAACTATTGTTCTGCTGATCATGTATTTTGGCCTAGAGCAGAACAGAAATGCGTCATCTGTTTATTTGGATAGGCGGCGCTCACCTGTACTCAGATCTGGTGGACGACTGATGTAGGAATGGCGTTCTCCAGACTGGAGGAGGGATATGAGAATGCAATGAAGGAGTACTATAAAAAGCAAGTGAGTCAGTTAAACACCCTCATCACCATGCTGATCGGCCAGCTCACTCCCGGAGACCGGCAGAAAGTCATGACCATCTGTACCATTGACGTCCACGCCAGAGACGTGGTGGACAAGATCATTCAGCAGAAGGTACCGTCGCATCTGTCCTATTGTCATACTCCATTCTTGACACTGAGTTTTCTTCAGATATCTGCAGATGAGTGCATAAGAGAAGTTCAGTACTGCCTTCATAATCAAAGCCTCAGTGTGCTCCCATGTGATTTGGTCTCATATTTTGGTCGCACTCGAAGATGATATGATAGGATAAAAAAAGAATGAAAACTGCAACAGATTCAAGATCGTTTAAACACTTGTTGTTTTGTAATTACTGCAGGGCTTTGTAAATCGTTTTAACGTCAGACGGGCTAAAGCATAGTAGTGTAGTACGATTTATGTTATAAAGACAAAATGAAGTAATTGAAATAATTATTCAATATTGTCACTGTACTAAAGCCAAAGCAATTAATATATTACATGGAAAATATTTAGCTTGTATTAAGTAGAAATTTTTTTTTTCTCTCCACTATTAATGTTAGATGTCTAAACATTTCCAATTCAATTAATATCAACTCAAAATATAATTGTATTATGATTTTCATAATCAAAATTGTTTTGAAGAAATTACATAGGTATTTATTTAGAATATTTCACATTGCAAGAGAGGAGAGATAAAGGCTTAGAAATAAATAAGATATAATTTTGTTCACAAAACTATATACATTTTTTTCTTACTGTTAAAATCTATAGATGTGAATAAAATAATTGCAATGAATCTGAAATTTTTGGTAACACGTAAAGCCTTTATTTACTGTATCATGCATTATGAAGGTATTCAATTATGTACGATATAATACATTATTTTTAATGAATTTTCTATTAAGTTAAAATGCATTATACTATTTGCAGATTTCTTGTTACATCTGAAATTTGATTTTTATTGCATTAATTATTGCATTGTAATGCACCTTAATAAAAATCTATAAAAATACTTTCATATGGCATTATATATAAAGGCTTTAAGTAAAGCGTTACCAATATTTTATTTTCTGATATTGTCCAGGGACTCTCCTAAATGCTACTAGAATCAGAATTTATTGCAAACGCTTTGCATAAGTCATGCGAATCATCTGAAAACCAATGATGGCCAAAGTTGAAATGGTTTGAGCTTTGAGCAGTGCATTACAGTGCATGAGGTGAATGCTGCAGCGGATGCATGAGTTCACTGCTGTGACCAGCTCTAGCATCAGTCATGTGAAAAAGCCTGCAGGCGTCTCATAAGAGGATATTCAATACTGCCTCTATTTGCCTCCATAATCCAAGACTCATTGTGCTCTCATGTGATTGCTCATATTTTAGTCTCACTTGAAGACCCGCAGTTTAGTAGAATAGAAGTCCTAATGAAAGCGCCGTAGAGTGGCTCAGAAGCACACTAATGTTTTCATCCAGCTCAGGTGTGATATTTTCCTCATGCTAATCCTTCATAATCATCTCCCTCAGGTGGAGAACTCTCAGGCCTTTCTCTGGCTCTCCCAACTGCGGCACCGCTGGGGCGAGAGAGAGAAGCACTGCTTCGCCAACATCTGCGACGCCCAGTTCCTCTATTCATACGAGTATCTGGGCAACACTCCACGATTAGTCATCACGCCACTCACAGACAGGTGAGACGCCAGAAAAACACAGCTTTAGCTTTAGAGTGACTCATTTGAGGAGCCATTAGAGAGCGAAAGCGTCCCATCGGATGCCCTTATGCTAAAGGAAGACGCCAGGTTGCTCAGGCGGGTTCGTCTCGACCCTTTGAATCCGTCACAAAGCAGAGACGCTGCTGTTTGATAGTCAAATCAATGACAGTGCGCTTTCCTGAACATATGGTCAGTCTCTGAGCTCTGCTGACCGAGTCACACGCCTGCCTTTCATTCACACCGAACCGAGACGATGCAAAAACACCGGGGCACAGATGGCTCCACTAGATAGGGTCGGCCGCTGAACGTCATTCATGTGCACAGATGCTTACTTTATAATTATTTTACTTAACCTGTAAATAATTTGAACATAGTTCACTTCTATTTTGCTTAGTTTATGAACTAAATCAGAATGTGAACCTACACAAGATAAACAAACACTATAGCATTAGACTCACGTGATAAATTAGGGATCGCAAGACAATATTACATTACTGTTCAAAAGCTTGGGAAAGGTTTTGTTTTTCATTAAAATGATCAAAAGTGACAGTAAAGACATTATAATGTTACAAACGATTTCTGTTTCAAATAAATGCTGTTCTTTTGATCTTTCTATTCATCAAAGCATCCTGAATTATACAATGTGTCACGGTTTCTACAATTTCTTTTTTTGATGTTTTCAACATTGATAATAATCAGAAATGTTTTTGAAGAAAATCAGATAAGAATGATTTCTGAAGGAAGGAGTAATAAAAAAGCAAAAATAAAACAATTACAGTTATTACAGAAAATTACAAATTGTAATATTTTTTTTTTTTTTTTTTTGTTAAATGCAAATGAGCATTTCCTTCAAAAGCATAAACAAATCTCACCGAGCCCATACTTTACTGTAATGAATATGAACTGTATGTATGATTTACTTTTTGGATACTTCTGACAAAACTCAGAATGATGTGTCTTTAAATACATGTTGTCATTTAGTAACTAAACTAATTTAAGTTCAACATAGCACAATGTGTTTGAACTGACTCATAAGCATCACTCGTTAAAGTTTTGACTTTCTGAGAAAAAAAAACGACTTCATAAGAGTAATTTGTTCATGATTCATTTGGAGTCCGCTGGATCTGCTGTAGGGTTTTGATTTAGTATAACGATCCGGCTCATAAGTCATAAGAGTCAGCCTGTTCTGATCATATTGTACATTTTCGATTCACTAAAGAGGAACAGCATTAGATTGATCTTCCTGAACCAGCTGAGGATGTTGATTCAGGAGCATTGTCTGTTTGTGTAAGTCCACATAAAACAGTGCCATCCTCACCTATTAATGCAAATGATCTTCACTGAAGGACTCTTCAGGGGTAAAGGCTTGCCAAATAGCCTTACTTAAACACATAAAACCCATCAGTAAATACACCAAACTCCATGTTAAAGGTAAGGTAAAACCTGATCCATTCTCAAAACAACGTGGAACTCATCAGGCTGAACACATTAACGCACACGGCACACTGTGAAAAGCAGACTGAGCCAAATACTTGAATTTGAGGAAGTCTGTATTTATGCGATTGAACATTTGTGTTTGTTTTAGCTGAAGTGTGTTTTTCTCGGCTCAAACGCAGGTATTTATGCGATGTTACATCACTCTGACGCAGTCGCTGCATCTCATTATGAGCGGAGGCCCCAGCCGTCCGGCTCTGACGCAGGGAAGACCGAGACTCATTAAGGACCTGGGCCGAGCCCTCGGCATCATGGTCTACGTCTTCAACTGCTCTGAGCAGATGGACTACAAGGTGAATATCACGATTGTTCATGCTCCTGGGCTTTTCTTTATTGGGTTGTGCTGTTCTTTATATGTATTTGCCAGATCTTACTGATGTGTTATGTAGACCACCTGTGTTCGAATGCAGGCAATGCAAATGCGCTTGATTTAATCTTCCATTTCCAGCATGACGAATATCAGGAATGGTAAAGTATCCCACAATGCAATGGGACTTGAGGATTCTGTAGCACTAGTAAAAACCACGAGCACTGCTAACTGATCCCAGTGAAATACAGCTGTGAAGTATTATTAATAATCATTGTCTGACAGTGGAGATTACTGTATGCTGACCTGACTCAAGTCACATTTTTCAACATTGATAATAATCAGAAATGTTTCTTGAGCAGAAAATCAGCATATTAGAATGATTTCTGAAGGACTGGAGTAATAATGCTGAAAATTCAGCTTTGGTCTCAGCAATAAATGACAGTTTATTACAGTGTATATTCACATAGAAAACTGCTATTTTAAATTGTAATAATATTTCACAATTTTGACTGTTTTTTGATCGAATAAATGCAGCCTTTGTGAGCATTTCCTTTCAAAAACATAAACAAATCTCACCGAGCCCATACTTTACTGTAATGAATATGAACTGTATGTATGATTTACTTTTTGGATACTTCTGACAAAACTCAGAATGATGTGTCTTTAAATACATGTTGTCATTTAGTAACTAAACTAATTTAAGTTCAACATAGCACAATGTGTTTGAACTGACTCATAAGCATCACTCGTTAAAGTTTTGACTTTCTGAGAAAAAAAACGACTTCATAAGAGTAATTTGTTCATGATTCATTTGGAGTCCGCTGGATCTGCTGTAGGGTTTTGATTTAGTATAACGATCCGGCTCATAAGTCATAAGAGTCAGCCTGTTCTGATCATATTGTACATTTTCGATTCACTAAAGAGGAACAGCATTAGATTGATCTTCCTGAACCAGCAGAGGATGTTGATTCAGGAGCATTGTCTGTTTGTGTAAGTCACATAAAACAGTGCCATCCTCACCTATTAATGCAAATGATCTTCACTGAAGGACTCTTCAGGGGTAAAGGCTTGCCAAATAGCCTTACTTAAACACATAAAACCCCATCAGTAAATACACCAAACTCCATGTTAAAGGTAAGGTAAAACCTGATCCATTTAGCAGAGCTCCATCTCCCCGAATGGAACTGTTTGCTCAGGCTGAACACATTAACGGCACACTGTGATAGCAGGACTTTAGCCGCTGGCAAATACTTGAATTTGAGGAAGTCTGTATTTATGCGATTGAACATTTGTGTTTGTTTAGCTGAAGTGTGTTTTTCTCGGCTCAAACGCAGGTGTTACATCACTCTGACGCAGTCGCTGCATCTCATTATGAGCGGAGCCCCAGCCGGTCCGGCCGGCACCGGGAAGACCGAGACCACCAAGGACCTGGGCCGAGCCCTCGGCATCATGGTCTACGTCTTCAACTGCTCTGAGCAGATGGACTACAAGGTGAATATCACGATTGTTCATGCTCCTGGGCTTTTCTTTATTGGGTTGTGCTGTTCTTTATATGTATTTGCCAGATCTTACTGATGTGTTATGTAGACCACCTGTGTTCGAATGCAGGCAATGCAAATGCGCTTGATTTAATCTTCCATTTCCAGCATGACGAATATCAGGAATGGTAAAGTATCCCACAATGCAATGGGACTTGAGGATTCTGTAGCACTAGTAAAAACCACGAGCACTGCTAACTGATCCCAGTGAAATACAGCTGTGAAGTATTATTAATAAATCATTGTCTGACAGTGGAGATTACTGTATACTGACCTGACTCAAGTCACGTTTACTTCTATAGTGTTTTAAACAGTACAGTATTGTTTCAAAACAGGTTAATAAACAGAATCAACGATAGAAACTTCATCAAATATGAGACCATTTCAAAAGCAGCTCAACTGAAGACAATAAAAAAAATGGATTCGGTTCAGTTCAATAAGTGTTCAGTGTCAATGTAAGAAATATTCAGTAAATGTTGTCAAATCCATCAATTATGAAAACAAAGTTTGTTCAGCTGTAAAGCAGCTCTAGAAGGCAATAGTTAATTATTCAGATCAATTCAGTTTCATTCTCATCCAACAGTGTTAGTGTAGATAAATCAATAAAGCAGTATTACTGAATATGAAGTGTCCTTTAAAACCTGAAATATTATGAAAGGATTTCAGAAATCATGTCATGTGTTTTCTGTCAGCTGTTTAGAGTCAGAACTGAAGCACTCAAATCTTAAATCTAAATGATCTGAAGTGGTTCACGATTCAGTTTGGACAGTTCACTCACAGGCTGAATAATTTGCAGTGGTTTCTCTCACTGCAACTGGATACTTTATAAGACCGATAACAAAAAGTAGCCCTGGGTGAAGTGATCTTTAGCTACAATGCATTGCACAAAACTTGCAAATGCCTTGTATTGTTTGTTAGCAACAGAGTAACTCTATTGCTTACGAACGACTCGGGTAAAGACAATTATACAATCCATTTGTTTATAATAATGCTAGGACATGTTATTGATGAAAAGCTAGAATGCTCCTGGTAAGAATAGTACGGTGGTTTGCTGTTCCCAACACAACCAGTCTCGTTTTGATCAGAACAGTTTCTAATCACAGCCAGCTCTTAAAGGGATAGTTCACCAAAAAATGAAAATTCTGTCATTTACTCACCCCCAAGTAGTTCCAAACCTGTATGAATGTCTTTGTTCTGAACACAAAGGAATTTATTTAGAAGAAAGTTTGTAACCAGGCTGTTTTGGGGCACCATTGACTTCCATAGTAGGAAAAACAAATACTATGGAAGTCAATGGTGCCCCAGAACTGCTCTGTTTCCCACATTCTTCAGAATATCTTCCTTTGTGTTCGGCAGAACAAAGACATTCATACAGGTTTGGAACTACTTGAGGGTGAGTAAATGATGACATCAATTTTCATTTTTGGGTGAACTATCCCTTTAACTCCAAACTCCCTCTACACCTCACCTGATCCCGTCCTTCATCTCATGAGCGATTTCTTAATGTACTTCTCCCATCACGGGCTCCAGCAGATTAGTAAAGCTCTAATGACCGGCTTTATTTACATCTGAAGCCATGTCAGTATTCAGGCCTCCTCTTCGCTCTATATAATAGAGACGCAGTGTTCTTCTGCTGTGACTGCAGAGAGGAGAAGACGGCCTCAGGATCACAGACACTCGCAATCAATCCCCGGTCATCTCTCATCACGTCTCAGCCAGCGCTGCAAACACACACACTGAGTGTTTAGAATATGAATGCGGGTTTGCAAATGCTGCTCATCCATCCAGAAAACTTCTGCTTAGCATTTGTTGTTCTTGTTTATAAGCTGGAATTTCAGCCGAGCAGGAACCGTGAGCTCGTTTCTAGAAAACACGCATAATTTCACATGCTTCTGTTTGTTGGGATTGATGCTTTCCAGCGATGCACACGTAACTCTGTGCTTTCTCTCGCTCGATCTGTCTTTCTCAGTCGTGTGGCAACATCTACAAAGGCCTGGCGCAGACTGGAGCCTGGGGCTGCTTCGACGAGTTCAACAGGATCTCGGTGGAGGTGCTTTCTGTGGTGGCGGTGCAGGTGAGTGACTTACACCCTGATGAATAAACAACAGCATAAACCCAATTTATGCCATTGGCTTAGAACACCTGGAAACTAGGGCTGTTTTTTTATTACATGATGCACCAATTAAATCGATTGAATCGTAAAATACTCACACATCAGTAAGGGATGAGAAGTTACCCCAAAAGATCTTGTAAAGTCATTATTGTGTTGACTAAGAAAAGCATTAGACGTTTTTTTTTAAATAGCTTTAGAAATAAATATTTTGATTCAACATAAATAATGACAATAAATGTATATATATATATATATATATATATATTTTTGTAATGAATGTTGAAATATGAAATTATAAAAAAAATCATGATATTTTACAAGAGATTTACTTGTAAATATGAAGATGCATTTCTGTAGATTAAATTAGAGGTTGAAGTAAATATGCAATATCACACTCGAACTCGAGCAAGAGAGTTGATTTATTCCTGAATATCTGCACTAATGCAAATGTAATATTGATTTAACAAGAGAGTTCAATAAACAGTAAATTAATAGTGTTACATTTTAGACACAATATTGCCAATATTATCTGTTTTTGAGCAATTTTGCTAATGAAAATATTACCTGTAAAGCCCTAGCAGAACTGTTTGTGAAATTGATCAAAACAGACAATATTCAGTACAAAAGGAACAATACTGTGTCTGACTTATTGGTTATTGAACTGTTGTATGAATCATCTTCATATTTGCAATTGTGCAGGTATTGGGGAGAAACTGAACTCTTGCTGGTGTGATATTACTGAACTATATCATACGATATAAAATAAGGGTCATTTTTTTGCGCTCATATCTTGAATTTTAGACTCATAAAACTGCATTCTAATATGCTTGTCAGTCATCCTGCATCAGGTTCATCAGCTACTGCATCAGTGTAAGATGATGGACAGGTCTGGACGGGGTGGCTGCATCATTTTTTGTATGCATTATATTTTCCATAATTAATTGCACCAAATTAAACCATTAAATCGACAGCCCTACGTGGCATGCAACCAGGGGAAGTGTTTGCCTAAAAATAAAGATATAATGCATCAGGAAAACTGCATGAGAAAAACCCAGCCTTTGTGATTCACAACAGTTGCTTTTGTCACATCCTCTCATAATGCCGTGGCATCTGCTGTATGCCATTGAGATTTTATGCCTTGCAATTCAGAGTTTACGCAAGGATGCGGCAGCGCTGCAGACGCACGTACTGTAGTCCAATGAATCACCTTCATAACGCTGGCAGACGTAATTTGCTCACAATAGCTATGATGTTGAAGATGATGATGGGCATGATTATAAAGAGCTTGATGTGTAGCTGCTCGTTCATCTTGAGACACTGTTTGTTATGATACAGTGCGAAGGGTTTTAATGGCCAATTCCTGAAAAGGTGAACTTTTTCCTTTGAAAGCGAGAAAGACATTTTCCCTCTGAAATGTCAGGATATTGAAAAGGTGTTATAAAAAATGAATTACCTTTTCTTTTGTAGTGTTTTCAGAGAGCAGCTGTCACGAAGAACAATTTAGAGTGAATCAGAACATCAGAGTAATGATAGCGAGGCGTTTGTCAGGCCGACTGCCGTTTAGCATTATCCTTTTAAAGTAGGAGGATATTTCGCTCGAATGTAGTCCATTAAAATTTTATTCTCACAAAGACAGATAGAATCAATTTTCCATTTGGTTAAGCTAAAACAAACAGAAGGGCCTCCAGACGTATGAATATTAAGACAAATTAACCAGCTCCAGCGTTCACCTCACTGCCGCTCACCATGGGAGGGAAACAGATTTACAGAGGAGTGTCCCCAAATATCAGGCACTTCGCTTTCATCTTTTCATTAGTTACGGACAACGAGGCTGTTGTCAAGACAGGCAATTCATGGAATAGGAAACAAAAATGATCATTCTGTCCTCATTTACTCACTCTCATGTTGCTACAAACCTGTATAGATGCACATGATGGTTAGAGAAATGTCTGAGCTGCTCTGGTTCACACAATGGAATTGAATGGGGACCAGGTCCAAAAACATCCTAAAAAATAACTTAATTGAACTTCAAGTCACAGCAGCACTTTATACAATACAGGTGGTTTCAAAGCAGTTTTACAGTAATGAACAGGACAATAACACAGATCTAAAATTAATCCAATAAGAGACAAATTCAAAATCTGCAGTACAGCTGCTCAACAGAAGATAATAGTGTCATTATTAGATCAATTCAAAACATAAGTTATATGATAATCTGGTAAAATTACCAGAACGGCTTTACCGGTAAATGTAAAAATGCACTGTTCACAAAGGTAACGGCGATCCATCTTTTTAGTGTTCTGTGTTTTTGTTAATGTTTTCATTTTTGTGTCAAACGTTCACATTTTCACGGCTGCTTTTGGCCCAGAGACATCATGTTAGAGGACTTTTGTTTGATTTCCGTAAACAGTGTGGAGTAAAGAATGTTATGAATGGCCCAGAGTAGACGTCTTACGTCAGGGAGTTCTGAACTTGTACGTGCTCATACTGATAATCTCGCTCTGCGTTTTATTCTTACCGGTAACATTACAACTTCTCACACCTGTAAATTGCCAGAACAATTTTACCGGTGTTTTTGAAAAGGTCATTTTCACACATGATCTCTTAACAGTAGTTTACCATTAATTCATGAGTCAAGACTGTATGTGTGAAAGACGCTATAGTCACCATTCACACCATTCATTGTTTGGAAAAGAGCAGCCTGGACATTCTGGTAAACATCTGCTTTGGAGTTCAACAGAACAAAGTCAGTCAGATAAATAAAGATATTAAAGATAACTACATTTTTGTTTTTGAGTACCCAAACCCTTTAATATTTCCCAGTAATTTCCACTCTTGTCACCCTTTTAGGTTCTTCTGCTGTTTCAGCTCGTAATGCACGCCTGTGCATAGCTTAGCTGCTCTGCTATAGAACAGCATGCAAAATTCATGAAGGCAGTGTATAGTGTGAGGTTTGGAGTTCACGTAAGGCCACGGCAGAGTCCTCATATCTTATTCCATCAGCTCTCAGCAATATCTGACTCACTCTTAATGTTAAATGTCAGTGTTTATCTGCTAGCAGCCTGAACTCCTATCAGACTGTGTCTTCAGTGCTGTGAGCGGCCGATTCATTGCTGTTTCAGACACTAAACCCATCCTCACACGCTGTTGACAAGTTAACTGTATGCTGTAATCCAATTAGGTCTTCTTTTGATTGTCGCTTCAGAAAATATTCCCTTAAAGCACAGCCTGGCTGTATCCTGATCTAGCATTTGTGCTTCCCATTCCTCTCTTCTCCACACTGACCAGTGGCTAATATGAATTTGTAATATAAAATTAAATTGGATTATTTCATCTAGGTCAGTGGAGGGAGTGAACGTAACAAGGATTTGGCCGTTTAAACACATTTACATCCTAGTAAGACATGTTTCTTGTACTGTAGGCTGTAAATGAGTTATGGAGCATAACTGTGATCGCTCACTTCTCAGTGGCCTTGCTTCTGGAAGGATTTTTCACATTGATTTTCTCTAAAAGGATTTATACAATTCTTAAAACAAGACTTTAAGCCATTAACCAAACAGCTCTGCATTTCTAGAAAAGTCACATTGATTTGCCAAAAAAACAAACAAACAGAAAAATACTCAAATTAATTATTCTTGAAGCATGTAGTAATGATAATAGTAATACACTTTTAAATAGTTTTTTTATTGATTAGAAATATAAAAATACTGTTTTGAGTTTTATTTTTTGTAGTTGATATATGTACAGTATATTTTTTAGTTTTTCCCATTTATTTTCTTTGCATTCTTTACATTTATAATTTTCTGTTTCTTCTCTTCTTGCCATTTTTATGTTAGTGTTACTTTATATGCTCAGTGTTGTAAGATTTTATCTGATTGTATTATGTACGTACAGTGTGTGCAAAAAAGTTTGTTTTTAAATTTATTGCAAAACATTCCAACGTGTACATAAACAGAAAGTCGCAGACTAACTTGTTTATAATGTAAAGCTTGATGTTAGCAAGCAGTCCTATGCCTCAGTTTGGCTGTTTCATACTAACATTGACTGCTCTGATAAACAAGTGTCTTCATCAGATGTTTAAATCATCACTAACAATCTCAGAGCTCATGGTTGGTCTCTCTTAAAGGTTGATTTTTTATTAAGTGAATGAGATTTTGACATCCAGCTCCCTGTTGTGCTCTTTTTGCTCTCTTGTGTTGGTTGATTCTCTCTTTCTCATTGGTGTTTAAGTGCAACTAACATACATTCTGTTCCATTTACATTGCTGACGTGTGATCCATCAGGTCAAAAGTATTCAAGATGCCATTCGAGACAAAAAGAAGAGGTTTGACTTCATGGGCGAGGATGTGAACCTGGTCCCATCGGTGGGCATCTTTATCACCATGAACCCGGGCTACGCCGGCAGAACTGAGTTGCCAGAAAACCTCAAGGCTCTCTTCAGGTGCGATGCGGATTTGCATTTCATTAGGTGCCATTTGCTCTTAAAGGGGAATTCTGCCGTTTTAAATATGAACATCTGCATCCTGGTTATAAGGGGATTGGACGCACCTGTGCTTCTTCATAACATATTTAAAATGATTTTTTTGCATTTCAAACAATAAATACATTTTTGTCCCATTAGATCTGTTTTCCTCTGTTGAGTCAGCCTTCACAAACACATTTTAATTTGACCGCCTATAGTTTATTTGTGGCTGCATACTCATAAACATAATACATATTCATAAACATCAAGCTCTCAAACACAGATGAGCTGCATTTCCAGCCAGGTGTTGTTCTCCATCAGATGAACACTTACAACTAATGCAGATTATGTTAATTACCATAAATGTTTCTTTTTTTCTGAATTGATGCCTTTTTATTATTATATTATATCATATGTGTTTTTATGGATCAGGCTGTTATCAGTGCCAGAAAGATGGTCAAAATTTATGAAAATAGATGAGAACTAAAAGTACATACAGTATTATCACTGTAGGATACATGTTACATGTCAACTAGCATTCATTATAATATTAGTAGAATAATCTTCTTAATATCTGCTAACATTTTATTTTAATGTACATTCTACTGATTATAAGAAGCTTTGCAAGTATGTGTCAACTTATTCTACTAACCCGAACCCTAACCTAACAGTTGACTAATACTCTAATGAGAGTTCGTTGACATATAATGTCTAAAGTGGACTATCAAAAAGAAGCGTGAGCAACAAATGTTTTAGTGCTGGAATGAGCCGTGTGTAAATACATGTCTGTAGTCGGTTACTGTATAATAGACTGTATGTAAACGTGACGGGCCTGATCTGCATGTATGCTGCGTTTGACTCAGTCATGATGTTGTTTCGTTGTGTTTCTGCAGGCCGTGTGCGATGGTGGTGCCAGATTTCGAGCTCATCTGTGAGATCATGCTGGTGGCCGAAGGTTTCCTTGATGCTCGACTTCTGGCCAGAAAGTTCATCACTCTCTATCAGCTGTGCAAGGAGCTGCTCTCCAAACAGGTTTAGATGTCTCACACTATCGCTCCAATGCAGTTAGCAGCTGTTTCACATAAAGGCTTCGACTCGTTAAGCCAGAGCAGTTTTCCCAGCTGTTTGTATATCTGTCATTGTGATTTTATTTGATTGCGATGTTATGAGACCCAATTGCTTTCTAAAAAAAAAGTGTCAATCCCGCTATCATACTGATGTTACTCTATAAATAGTTTTTATGTACATCTGGTACAGACTGTGAAAGTGAAAAATCAAAGCCTTTATAATTCACAGTGTTTCAGCTGCAGTAGCTGCATTGATTCGAAGTCTCTCTCATTGCCGTTCTCTTCTCGTTTTTTGTCAAAACGTGTTTTTCTCAGCATCACTATTACTGGGAACATGCTAATTCATGTTAGCAATGTGCTAAAACATGTTAGAAACATGCTAATTCGTTCTAGCCGTGTGTTAAACATGGTATATTGTGTTAAAATGCTAGCAAAATGCTAAACATTTTAGAAACACGCTATCACAGTGCTAAACAATGCTAAAATGCTAGCAACATGCTAATTCATGCTAGCCATGTATTGAAAATGCTAGAAAATGTTAGCAATGTTAAACATACTATCAACATGTTAAAAATGCTAAACATGTCAGAAACATGCTAGCATAGTGTTAACATGCTAGATGCATGTTAAAAACATGCTAACAACATGATAATTTATGTTAGCAGCATGCTAAGTGTTAGCCATGTCTTAAAACATACTAATAAATCCAAAATCATGTTAGTCATGTGCTAAATATGAGCTGTTTCTCATGCGAGGAGGTCGCATTTGTAGGCTGCATGCAGGTCATTAAGGATGTCTTATTTAAGAAAAGTAACCACAATACAATTGATTGTTATTCCTCGTGAGATGTAAAATGCAGTAATTTCTTCTTCTTTTTTTACTTTGCAATTTAATGGTTACTTTTCTAAAATGAGAATGAGTATGCAGCCTTCAAATGCAACCTCTGGAGGATGCAGCCTCTGAAGTGTGATGGAGCTATGCTAGCAAAATATTAGCATAATGTTAAAACATGCTAGAAACATGTTAAACATGCTAGCAACATGTTAATTCATGTTAGCAATGTGCTAAAATATGTTTTCCATGTGGTATAACATTGTAGAAACATGTTAACAAGATGTTTCCAGAGTGCTAAAACATGCAACCAATATTATAAGTCACGTTATTCTAGTAACATTTAAAAAAATGTTAGCACTGTGGTAAATAATGCTAGCAATATGCTACAGCATGACAACAATGTGTTAAAACATGTTAGCAAATTGTTAAAACATGTTATAAGATGCTAGCGATGTGCTAAAACATACAAGAAACATGCTAGCAATGTGCTAAAACATGCTATTTTATTGACTTTCTCTTTCTTCTCTGAGTAAATCCCTCAAACCTAAACCTTTTTGAAGTTATTTTAAACTTTCAGACCCGGCTTTTTCAAGCCAACATCAAAGTTTGTCATCAAACGCTCCTCATCTAGTTATTAGTCAGTGTGTAACAGCGTTTCAGCTGCAGTAGCTGCACTGATTCCACTCTGTTATTCTGTGATTCACTCAGTGATCTGTGACTGATTCTCTCTCTCTCGTTGTGGTTCTCTCACTGTGTTCTCCTGTGTCGTCCTGTTTCAGGATCACTATGACTGGGGCCTGCGGGCCATTAAGTCGGTGCTGGTTGTGGCTGGTTCGCTGAAGAGAGGTGATCCGGGCAGAGCGGAGGATCAGGTGCTGATGAGAGCGCTGAGAGACTTTAACGTCCCTAAGATTGTGACTGATGACATGCCTGTGTTCATGGGCCTGATCTTGGACCTATTCCCAGCGCTTGACGTGCCCCGCAAACGGGACATGGACTTCGAGAAATACGTCAAGCAGTCCGTGCTGGATCTCAAGCTGCAGGCCGAGGACAACTTTGTGCTGAAGGTGATCTATATACTGATATACTGATCTATATTTATTTTGGAAAAATTTTACTTCACTGTATTGCATAATATATTTTTCTCTTCTTCATTTCATAAAGCTATATCGTTCCTCTTTATTTCAAACTCAAGAATTCGTCGCTCCCTCTGAGATGCAAGATTCTTTCTGATTATAACTGATTGTTTGTAATGAACCTGATAAATCGGTTAACAAATCACACTGAAGGATTCATTCGCAAATCAAACTGATCCGATTGCAGCTATTCTTGAATCAACTCACAGATTCAATGATCTGGTCAAAAGTGAGTGTAGCTGATGGCATGAAAAGTTACTAATGCCGAATTTTTGAATTGATTATTATAAATTAAATCTAGTGTGTTTTGCATAGTGTTCCTCTTAATGTTAACACATTTTACACCATGCCACGTCTATACGGTTTATTTGTGTACTATTTTTCACCACAAATTTTGTTTGTCCTACTTTTTAAAATATGATATGGTATAATATTTCAAGTACTTCACCCCCCACTGATTTTATGCTACATTTTACTCAAAATTCATAAAAAAAGAAATTGTATGTTATTATCTGTCTATTGGCAAAAATGTCAGTAGAATTAGAAATCAGCAAGAGAGGAAAATAAACATGTCTATTAATTAACCAAGTGGACATTTTTTATTTATTTATTTTTATTTATTTATTTAGTCATTTAGCAGACATGACATGACTGTCAAACGATGTAGATAATTTCAAAAATGGCCAAACAGCGAACAGCCAATGACTTAATGTAATGATGAATCAGCTAAGTGTTGCTGCAGGAGTTGTGTGAGGTGTTTTGAAAGCAAGCGACATCTCTCGCTTCAGGCGTTCTGTCCTCATCGAGGAGCAAGAAATGAAGAAGCCGATCAAAACACTTTGAGCACTGATGGGAAATTGCTGTCGTTTCAGTCCGCTCTCATACTCCGTTCCAGACAGCCTGTCATTTTGTGCACTTTTTGGCAAAGATCTCACACTGGTCCCTTTTGAAACTAGAAATCGTTTGAGGAGAAACAAAACAACGATTTCAAAAGGTATGTCTTCGAACTAGTAATAACCATTGACCTCACGTCAGTTCGTGATTGACAGGCGACTTCGAGGTTCATCAGGACTCAAAGAATCATCCACTGAACCAGTGCAGTCCTGATCCATGCCGTGCTCGCATTTTTTCCTCTTCGGTTTGCGCATTATCTTCCTTTTAGAGCCATAAACCTGCTGTTGTGTTTCAAGCAAATAGACATTAGTGTCAAAGCAGTCTGGAAGTGGATATATTGGACAAATCAAAGATAGCAGGAATTACAGTGTAATAGCGCCTCAGGTGCCGGAGCACAGCTCTAATTCTGAGCATTAGGATGAGCTCTGGATATCAGCCGCTGCGTTCAGAAGAGCCAGGGGAAATAAGTGCAATCTCACACGGGTCAAAGAGCCACAGAAACAGCATAACAGCACTCCATCAGCAGAGGCCGGCGCTCCACCGTGTTTAACCCCTTCACATTGAGAGGAGAGACGCAGGTTAGCGTGCTGCGGCCCGTCTGACCGTCCGCGCTCTGACTGGCTGGAGGGCAGGTGCAAGAGGAGGAAGAGGTGCGTACTTAAGTAGGACTTTAGCCACATCTCTGATAGACATCAGATCAAAGCAGCAATCAGCAAACCCTCAGAGATGCCAAAGCAGCGCTGAAGAGCCCGACGGGGAGCTGCATCAATGCCATTGATTGAACATGCCATCAGATCCAAGAGGAAAATCTTGTGCTTCTGCTGCGCTTGGCTCTCAGAGGGAAGCGGCTCACTGTAAAAATGTTTATCATACTCGTAATGCTCCAGCAATCATCTAAATGTGGAGTTTCAACCGCGGTAAAACTACAGTCTGTGTACTTTGTTTTATGTGTCATTATGAAACGATCTGTAGTATGTCTGTCAGAGTTTAGGCAGCTACCATATTTCCTGGAATATATTTTTATCATCTGAAGCGTCTTATGACTTGTATTGTAAATCAAATAATACAATAACATTAGAGATCAAGCATGCTTAATTTAATTTACCATATAATGTAATTCTGGCGTAAATTACATCTATTCTATGGTGAGTAATGTAATTTGCCATAGAAATATGATGTTTCTTTATTGTTTGTATGTCTGTTATAGCTCCCTTCATAGCATAATCTATATAGGTGGCATGTTTTTTCTGCCTGCATATGCTCACCTAGTTTCATTAAATTTTGAGTTTTAGTTTAGGAATTATAGGCTTTGGGGTTTATTTGGCCATGGCCATTTTAAAATGACCTTGTTATACGGTATCAAAACCAAAGTGTAAAGTATTTTTTTTATAATTATTGACTTAGAGAGTCTAGAGAATTGTACTGCAGTGTTTTTTGTTTGTTTGTCCGTTGCAAAGGTGTTCATAATGAGGCGATCTATCATATGATATGAATACCGTGTGTATGTGTGAAAAGCCCCCCCAAGGTGGCTATTTCTTTCAAATTTTCTCACAGACCGAGGGCCGTGAGTCAAACAGTCCCACTGAGTTTCGCTCCGTTTGGTTTCCATTAACCCCAATATATTAGGTGCTCGAAATTCATTGGCTGATGGCAGACATATTTTTCTAGATACACAAACATGCTAGTTGCTGCACAGATACATGTTTGTCAGCAACTAACGCATAGTTAACAGTTATGAAGTGATTTTTGTACCTTTAGGTCTTATATGTATATTGAGTTTGGTGTAAATATCTTATTCCGTTGAAAAGTTATAACTGTAGCACCCCCGTTAGGACGATCAGGGCAAGCCTTGGTGACTTGGTGAAAATCTTAAAAATTACAATAGGATGTCAAGGCTACGTGCTTGAAACCCTAAATATTTCATACATTTTTATCTAATACTACTATGTCAGGAACAACCAGTTAGAAACACGAGTGATTTACAGTCTCACTGTGAGTATGATTCACTAAATATAACTGACTCAGAGTCACACACTGCTCAGACTGCTCCTTATGTGTTCGATTTGCTAAGAAGAGCAAACCTTATTACTTTGTGCTGTAGATTCAGTTCTGTCTGGTGACGCTAGTGGTGCTGACACTACAAACTTCCCTTTAAACACATCAAATGATTGAATTGTAATGTTTCCCTAGTAGTATTGAGTCTTCACTGTAGGAAACATGTGCATTATTAAAACAATACCACAGTGACAGACTGTCTGCTCCTGCGGGACTACGGATCCACCGGCCCGTTCCCAAAACTGAACTCGCACACAGCTTCACTGTCTGCCTGTTTGCCAGAGGTGCCATTAAACAGCACAGGGAAGAGACTTCTCAAACTTTTTGTTGTTTTTGTTTTGAAATGTTTGGCGTGAAGTCACAGTGGTGCTGAAAACAACTAGATACTTTGACAGGCCGGATCTGCTGAAACTGCCTTTAGCCAGTCCTGCTAGTTTGTCTCTCCTGTGTACGCTTTATAGCAGAAACACCGAAACGGTCGTGTTCTGAGTGTGATGTGTGTCTGTGTCTCAGGTGGTCCAGCTGGAGGAGCTGCTGGCTGTCCGTCACTCCGTGTTCGTGGTGGGAAACGCAGGCACCGGCAAATCCCAGGTCCTCAAGTCTCTCTACAAGACGTATCAGAATATGAAGCGAAGGGCCATGTGGGCCGACCTCAACCCCAAAGCAGTCACCAACGACGAGCTGTTCGGCATTATAAACCCGGCCACGCGCGAGTGGAAGGACGGTGAGGGCCGATGCCGTTTCCAGTGCTTCCGTCACAGCACAATGCCAGACTCAAAACGTATGCTTTTCCCCCGCAGGCCTTTTTTCTAATATCATGCGTGAGCTGGCCAACATCAGTCACACCGGGCCCAAGTGGATTGTCCTGGATGGTGATATCGATCCGATGTGGATTGAGTCGCTGAACACAGTAATGGATGATAACAAGGTAAAGCCGAGACAGCCAGAACTCCAGCTCAATATCAGCTTTCGCACGCAGCATTCAGATATCTTTATGAAAGAGAGCGCATGAACCAGCCTCACCTTTATGTGACCTATAGCTGAGATGACGTGTGTGTGTGTGTGTGTGTGTGTGTGTGTGTGTGTGTGTGTGTGTGTGTGTGTGTGTGTGTGTGTGTGTGTGTGTGTGTGTGTGTGTGTGTGTGTGTGTGTGTGTGTGTGTGTGTGTGTGTGTGTGTGTGTGTGTGTGTGTCTAGGTGCTGACGCTGGCCAGTAATGAGAGGATTCCTCTGAACCCGAGCATGAGGCTGTTGTTTGAGATCAGTCACCTCCGCACCGCCACTCCAGCCACCGTCTCCAGAGCTGGTCAGTGCTCACTCTAACTAACTTACTAACAGCAATGATGCTGCTGATGGTACAGGATGTCAAAACACTGCTTTCCTAATAATATATTTTTTTTTGTTAATCTAGCTGTTTTTTTTTTTTTTTTTTACAAAAACATCTCAGTTTGATATAATATAGTGTTGCATGGGTACTAATTAGACAGTCATCTAAAGGTCCACTCTCATATCCCATATGGAGAATTAGGAATCAGATTAAATATAATAAAATTATTCACATATTTTTGCTTATCTTGCATGTTTTTTTTTTTTTTTTTATGCAATGTACAAAATAGTATAATAATATTATTATGTGTTTAATGTTTTAGTATTATTGATTAATACATTTTATTTATTTGAATATTTTAATTTATGAAAAATATTATAAATATAATGTGCAGTTTTAGTTAATTGTAATTGTTTATGTTTTTATGTGATATTCAGTGTAGATTGTTAGTGTACAGGGTTAAAATTCAGTGTAATATGTTCAAATGCTTTATTTATGTTTTTAATTTTTTTGGGGGCAGATTCTTTAATTCAAAGCAATGTAAATTGCATTTAGACATTTGGACATTTTATTTCAGATTTCAGCTCTTGCTTTCGCTGGGAATTGAACCCATGGCCATGGTATTGCTGGCACCATTCTCTACTATTTGATCTATAGGGTTTTTTGTAACTGTAACTGAGATCTGAGTGTAGTTGCAGATCAAATATAGTAATGTACAGTTTAGTGAAGCATGGTACTTTTAAAACGGTAGCTTGACTTTGCGGTCAAACAATCACCTCAATTTAAAGCTACAAATTAAAGACAAACATTTTGGTAAAACTTTATTTCTATAGCCACTTTAGACGTGATTCTACTAACAGTAAGTAACTTTGCAACTACATGTTAACCAGCAGTCATTGGAGTATTAGTAGACTGTCTGCTTAATATCTTCTAACACTTTATTTTGAGGGGTCCACAACATACAACATACTGACTATGAGAAACTTTGCAAGTATATGTCAACTTATTCTACTAACCCTAAAGTTTAAACCTACACTACTGAGAGTTTGTAGATATGCATTTGCAAATGAATTATAATTAGTTGACATGTAGTTACAGAGTTACTTCTAGTTAGTAGAATGTCTAAAGTGACTATCAAAATAAAGTGTTACCAACATTTTAAGTATATAAGTATCTTCCACAACACTTCCTAGTCCAATAAACAACACCCTGAATGAGACCCAGAACTTTTAATCTCAGTATTTTACTGATGTGTCTCCAAACAGGTATTTTGTACATCAACCCTGCGGATTTAGGCTGGAATCCTCCTGTGTCCAGCTGGATTGACGGGAGGGAAGTCCAGTCAGAGAAGGCCAATCTGACCATTCTGTTTGACAAGTACCTCCCATCATGCCTCGACACGCTCAGGTCAAGGTAGAGTCATGAATGATTCTTGTCATGACCATTTCTGTCCAGTTACAAATCACGTGCCCTTTCTGAGTTCTGAGCATAAACACTTGGCTCGTTAATATTAATTATAGGTCCCATAACGGAGAGTTCTAAGATTAAGCAATGTCAGCATGAACTAATTAATATTCATGAACTTTCTACATGCTTCATGTAGCCTTTACTAGTGTTATTTTAGTATCACTGAGGTGCTGTTTCAGTTTTTATTCATTTTTATTTTAGTTTTGATTATTTTAGTACATCAGGTTGAACTAAATTGAAACTCTATGATGATGCCAACTAGCTGAAATAAATAATTTTTATATTTCATTTTTAACATTTATTCTCATGTAAGTAACAAAAACTTAAAATCTTACTTAAAATCATTTAAGTATTTTTTTTTTATGGTTTTAGTTTTAATTAACTATAATAACTCTTCATATAATGTTCATGTAAACCAAACTCAAATTAACATGACCAGAGAGAAACACATCACAATGACAAACATTTCCAATCAGCAGCACAAACAAAAACCAGTTCACGTCAGTCCGGCTCCGTTTATTCTACAGTCACGTTACAGCCGCAGAGAAACAGTGAAGAAACGTCTCTCAGTATTATCCTCATTCAGACGATCTTGATTGACCTGCTGGTGCGTGAGTTTGTCCTTTATAGTACGAGACCGGCAAACTCTTCAGTCAGTGTGTATTCACTGAAGTCAGTTTTAATTTGACTTCGAAGAATTCTTTCTGTCTTTGTGAGGGTGAATACATTTCAGCTTCAGGAAATGCAGCTAGAGCCAAATGTGTATTTTGAAATGTAAATCAGGTGTGTGTGTGTGTGTGTGTGTGTGTGTGTGTGTGTGTGTGTGTGTGTGTGTGTGTGTGTGTGTGTGTGTGTGTGTGTGTGTGTGTGTGTGTGTGTGCGTGCGTGTGCGTGCGTGTGCGTGCGTGCGTGCGTGCGTGCGTGCGTGCGTGCGTGTGCGTGTGTGCGTGTGCGTGCGTGCGTGCGTGCGTGCGTGCGTGTGCTTTCTGTCCTGCTCCAGATTTAAGAAGATCATCCCAGTTCCTGAGCAGAGTATGGTCCAGATGCTCTGCTTCCTCCTGGAGTGTCTCCTGATCCCAGAACACACCCCTCCAGACAGCCATAAGGATCTCTATGAGCTCTATTTTGTCTTCGCAACTGTCTGGGCCTTCGGAGGAACCATGTTCCAGGATCAGGTGGATCTGATTTGACTAAATTACCGAATGAGCCTTAAAGTCACACTCACAAACCGCTGTGTATTCTCCTTTCCACATGATTTCATCATGAATAACGACTGTTTTTGTAACGTGTGTGTGTTTCGCTGCAGCTGGTGGATTACAGGGTGGAGTTCAGTAAGTGGTGGGTGACAGAGTTCAAAACCGTGAAGTTTCCGGCTCAAGGAACCGTATTCGATTACTACATCGATCCCGAGAGCAAAAAATTTGAGCCCTGGTCAAAAATACTTCCCAAATTTGTGATGGATCCTGACATCCCTCTTCAGGTGGGTACTGATGTGTTTGTGTTTGTAGTTCTACAAAGTGCAGCAGTCTGACAACATTTGCTCTGTAAATACTACAATGTTGACAATACTACATGGGCAGCTGTGACGTCTACATAGTCAGCACTCCTCACATGAAAGCAGTGTTATTTCAGTTTCTTTTTTTCTCAATAAAACTGGACAAAATTATAAACTGACCATAAAAACGCTAAGATAATAATGGTTAACTAATAAAGGTTAAAAAAGCCAAATAGAATGATGATGATAAATAAAACATGTAAATACTAGAACCATAAAATCCCAAGGTGCTATGTAAAAGCCAGACTAAATAGTTGGATTACCAGTGTTATTTTATATGTATATTAGTAATAATTTATATGCACAGTGGTGGCCAAAATGATTAGAATACTAGTATTTTCAGCAGCTACACAATAGTTTTAAGTCAGTTATTTCTATCTTTTGCTGTAGTGCGTCAGGAGGAAATATCAGTTTACATTTCCAAACATGAATTTTACCATTAGTTGTAATAATCCAGTGAGATTTTTGTCCGACAACAGCCAGTGCTCCACACAGAGATCAGATCTGATCATCATCCAGTCTGTCTGGAATGACATGAAGAAACTGAGACAGACTAAATCCAGAAGAACTGTGGCAACGTCTCCAAGATGCTTCAAGAGACCTCCTGCAAAGCTTCCTGAAAGAAGTCCACCGAGGGCAAAAGCTGCTTTAAACACAAACGATGGTCACACCAAATGCTGATTTAATTTAGTTTATAGAAGCTAATTGATAAAGAAAATCTATTTATGGCATTATTTTTGACAGCATCCTCATTTTGAGCATTTTTACACAAGTGCCTAAAACTTTTAACAGTACTGTAGCTGTGAAGGAAGGTGTCTTGTAGCATCTTGGACACGCTTCTGGATTGAGTCTGTCTCAGTTTGTTCTTTTTTCTTTATGTCATTCCAGACAGACTGGATGATGGTAAGATACACACACACACACACACACACACACACACACACACACACACACACACACACACACACACACACACACACACACACACACACACACACACACACACACACACACACACACACACACACACACACACACACACACACACACACACACACATATATATATACATTTTAAATTAATATTTGAGATAAATAGAAATTATTTTTTATATATATAATTTCATTAATTCATTTATTTTCATTCTTTTAATTTATTTATTTTATCTTTATTTTAGTCCAGGTTAACAAGCTTTTTTAATGGTTTTGGTTTTAGTTTCTAATTAGGTTTTTAAATGGATGTAATTATCCATACTTCCATACCATAAAGTCATCCATACTTTAAAATATTGAATTAATTATTTATTTATTCATCTCAATTTGTCTACTGTCTGGGATGTTTTTTTTGTGTTATGCACAAAAGATGCTGTACACATGACGTTGCTTAGAATATGTCAAGATCAAGTGATCTCGAATCTGGCTTGCGATGCTGCACACGAGCAGCTCATGATGGCCATCACATCAGTGGTCATCTCTGAAAGCTGTGGAGTTATGAAGGTCATTGTGTTTGTGTCCTGCAGGCCTGCCTGGTCCACACCACAGAGACCATCCGCGTGCGCTACTTCATGGACCGTCTGTTGGAGAGGAGGCGTCCGGTCATGCTGGTGGGCAACGCCGGCAACGGAAAATCTGTTCTGGTGGGAGACAAACTGGGTTCTTTAGACCCGGAGAAATACGCCATCAAAAACGTACCCTTCAACTACTACACCACGTCAGCCATGTTACAGGGTGTGTGTGTGTTTTCAGAAACACGATATCTCTGCTTTCTTCATTAGACCCTGAACGCAGAAGTGCAACTTCAAGCTCTTTTGACAGTGACAGATTCTTGTGATCTAAAGCAAACACCCGTGCCACATTCCCCCAGCATCAGCTGTTTTTGTGCCGTTGTCCTCCGCTGTCTTTGCAATCTGTTGGTTTGATATTTATCACTCTGCAGCATGTTAAGCCATGTGTCCGTTCACTTACTCACACGCATTACAATCATAATAACATACTTTAGCCATAGTTTATTTAATACATATGCTTTAATATAATTAAAGACTAGGGTGCAAAATAAACGAATAATATTTATTAAAATGCATGCAATTAAAACAAAGTTAATATAATTTCAACAGATTGTTAAGATATGACCAGTCAAAAACAGTTTTAATGTGCTGATACAGACATTAAATATTAATATTGTTAGATAGTACTTTATAAAACATATCTAATAGTCAAACCCTCTTCAGTGCCATCCTATTTTTCATGAACTGCAGTTTCTTCACGATGATGAGACTTTGTCTATGAACTCTTTAACTTCATGTAATTGTGTTAAATCTGTGCTCACAAAGCATTGAAGAAATGAGCGTCTTCCCTGCAGCTGTTTTAGAGAAACCCTTGGAGAAGAAGGCAGGGAGGAACTACGGGCCACCAGGCAGCAAGCGCCTCATCTACTTCATCGATGACATGAACATGCCGGAGGTGGACGAGTACGGGACGGTGCAGCCGCACACGATGATCCGCCAGCACATGGACTACAGCCACTGGTACTGAGCGTCATTTACCAAACGATCTGACACAAACACACTTGTTATGATGGTGTGCCTTTGCTCAGGGGGATCATTTCATTGCTAAATCCATGGCTTTGGTTACGTGAGTGTTTTATGGTGTTAACCAGCATACAGTTCGGTCCATACATATTTGGACACAGGAACAATTTTTATTATTTTAGCTGCTGATAAAACATATTCAAGTTACAGTTATATAATGGATTATAAACAAAATATAAAAAAATAACATTTTATTTATAGTTATATTTATTTATCCAATTATATTTGAGCCCCAGAAAATGGGGAGGACTGTGTTTAAAAATGTTTGTAATTCTAAGCATTTTATGTTATATTTTTGTTCAACCCCTTGAGTTAAAGCTTAAAGTCTGCACTTTAATTTCATTTGAATTCTATTCTGGTGGCATACAGAGCCGAAATTCTGAAAATCGTGTCAGTGTCCATCTGTCCAAATATACATGGACCTAACTGTGTATTGGTTGAGATGGTCCGGTTGCAGGGCGGTGTGTCTGCTGTTGGTTTGCAGAGTCTCTGGTGTGTCTGTTAGATGGGACTTGAGCTGAGAGCAGCTGAAGTCAGTGTATCTGTGAGACGCAGTGGCTTTAGCGCAGATGCACCGTGCATACAGAACGTTTGTGTGTGACTGACGAACGTTGTGTCTTCTCAGGTACGACAGGAGCAAGCTGCAGCTGAAGGAGATTCACAATGTGCAGTACGTGTCCTGCATGAACCCGACGTCCGGCAGCTTCACCATCAACCCTCGCCTGCAGGTACTGATATCAGAGAGATTCTACAGCACAGTCTGTCACTATATAAATACACACACACTCGTTTGATTCACTATAACTTACATTGGATTTTCTATCAGGTTAATTATATTTTCTATCACCTAACCCCGCCCCTAAACTTACCCGTTACAGAAACATGTGCAAAACACAAAAATCTACCTTTTTAACTAGTGGGAACCAGTAGATTGTCCTCACATTTGGTCCTCACAAGTACAGTCCCACACACTGCAGTTTAGAAGTTACCTTTTTTTTAAAAAAAAAAACCTTCCTGTTTTTTTTTTTTTAAATGTATTTTCCCAAAAATATTTCACTTGCCATTTTAATTGGTTTAATAATAGCTTTTGCAAGCTAAACGAAATTGGATTCAGAATAAACATTAAAATCAGATGGAGATTTTTCATTATATGATTTAGTTTGATATTTATTGTTATTGTTATTTTTAACAGCCAAATAAATGTTGTTCTTTTGAATTTTCAGTTCATCAAAGAATCCTGAAAAATAAGTATCATGGTTTCCACAAAAATATTCAGCAGCAGAACTGTTTTCAACATTGATAATAATCAGAAATGTTTCTTGAGCATAAAATCAGCATATTATAATGACTTCTGAAGGATCATGTGACACTGAAGACTGGAAAATTCAGCTTTGATCACAGGATTCAGAGAATAGAAAATAGCTATTTTAAACTAATATTTCACAATATTACTGTATTTTTATTAAAATACATGCAGCCTTGCCGAATATAAAACATAATAGATAGTACTTTAAACTTAGAGTTCAGTTACAGCAGTTGCACAGTCACTTCTCCAACCCGCCTTTTCATGAGTGTCTTTCTTCTACTGAACACATTTTGAAGAATGTTGAGAATCAAAACATGATACAATGTGATATAATGTGAGCTGTCGAAACGGAAGCGTGTGGTTTAATGCGAGGCTGTTGAACAATTGGTTTGTTTCAGAGGCACTTCTCGGTGTTTGCGCTCTCGTTTCCTGGTGTGGAGGCTCTGAACACCATCTACTGCAGCATCTTGAGTCAGCATCTGCGCGGTGAGGGATTCCCAGCCGTTCTGCAGAAGAGCTGCTCTCAGCTGGTCCAGCTGGCCCTGGCCTTCCATCAGCGCATCACCGCAACCTTCCTGCCCACCGCCATCAAGTTTCACTACATCTTCAACCTGCGCGACCTCTCCAACATATTCCAGGTACTCCGATCACACTCCAGCAGATGTGAATTATCATCTTTCAGTAATAATGCATTGAATCCCGGCAATCAGTGTGAGGAAATGACTTACCTGCTGTTCAGCTGGAGAAAGTTTTTATAATCTGGTCTATGTCTAACATTCGTTTTATACAAGTCATGAACTCTGAGTTTGAAGAGAAAACCGTGCGAGTAATTTCTCTCTAACACGTTGAGATGAGATGCAGATTGATTAACTCTAGAACAGGTCATGAAAACAGCGCTGTCAGAAAGCCACCTACAGTATCAGCTTCTGATGTGTTTCTCTTTGCAGTCAGAAATTAATAATTAATTCAACCATGGATTTTTTTTCATGTGCACATTGTGATAAAAGCATAAAATGAGTTTTAATGAATGCACAACATAGATTTTCTCTTCTAACTAGCAGACACGCTTGTGGTCACATTTAAATCCACTCCATTCTCAACCTAGTTAAACATCATTGTCAAAGTCAACATCCTCATCCAGATGCATAAACAGTTCAGTCCGTCCACCTTTTAAGTGCGGCTCTGCTGTCCCAGTTCTTGTGCTGGATTAGACAAACGGCCTTTGGATTTCATTGTTTTAAAACGGCTTTACTGAGCCCCGTTTCCTCGCTTTAGCGATGATGAAAGCTGGAAAAGAAGAGAATAGCCTCTGAAGCTCCCGTTTGTTGCGGGTGCAGCCAGAGTAATGAAGCGAAATGAGAGCGGGAGAAAGGAGCAGATGAGACGCAGCTGAAGGAACATTTGAAGTGCGGCCCTTAGTTCTGCCTTACTAATTCAGCTCACAGTTCAGCTGCCGGAGGACAGAGACGCACCACTGCCTCACAGCCGTTCTCACGACCCGTTCCCTCTGAGCTTTCCATAAGGCTTCGTCTGCAACTCTTTTTGACCTATCTTGACTGCATGTTCAGTGTTTCTGTTGAATCGAGACAGCGGCGATTGCTGGTTATTTCTCGGACCTCTTTAATTGGTTGGCGATACACAGTATTAAAAGTCTCCTGTTACACCGAGAGGGCCCCAAAGGCGCAATATTATCCAATTTGTTTTTGTGAACTCTTTAAAAAAAATTAAAAGGCAGCCTGTTCGCCCCACAGGCAAGAATTAGTTTCCCATTTTAAAAAAGTTTGGTGGAAAACTTTAATTTTTTCAGATGCTGCCGGTAGGTACTTCATTTCAGCGTGTGATTGACGTGGAGTCATTCATTTATAGCCCGGGTGTGAGGAAATGCTCGGATAATTAGGCTCCCTTGAGGACTGGATGGGAAGCACTGCCGTATGTCATCAGAACGGAGTTCCTCAGGCGCTGTCCGGCCGTGACTGGACCTGTATCTCACTGAGCAGCGATGGGCCATCGGTTTGATTTATTTGTTTTCAAAGGAGGCTCATCGCTGTGAAAATGGCGTCTGAAGAGAGTGTGTGACTGAGATTCACTGCAGTGCAGGAGCGCCGAATAATGAACAGCAGGTTCAGATTTATGGAGCATTTACAGCTTCAGAATTTAATCAATTCATCTGAATTCCTCTCTGCCTTTCTGATTATTAAACAAACTTTTTTATTTGAATTTGTTGGCAACTTTGTCTGAAACATTGTTTATTTTTTGTATTTTTGTTTTATTTTTTAAAGCCTACTATATATGGATTTTATACTCTTATACCAGACTTTTAGTCATAAAAGCTGATAAAACAAAGAGTGATTAACAATAATAAGTGCATATAAAAAATGTTGTAAGTACATATGAATAAAATAATTAATCTAAGACAGAACAAACAATTTCATGTAATTTCACGTGGAAATGTGGTTTAGAAAAAAAAAAGATTGTGAGAATATGCAAAGTGTGTTTTAAGGTCGTTTATATTCTGATGAAACATCCAGCGATGTCGAGTAGATTTAGGAATTTATGGAATAGCAGGTTTGCTGGATGGTCAATTAGGATTCAGGAGACATGTCTGACTAAAATAGACATGTTTTTTGCAGTATTATTGATTATTATTTTGATTCAGAACTTAAATGGTTATACTTTGTTTCGAGAGATTTTATGTAGCGTTAACAGAGGAAGAAAGCATCTAAACGTGGTGTGTTCAGACAGGTCTGTGCTAGAATAGAGCTCATTCTCAAGTGATGAAGAGCTGTGGCAAAGTCAGAGGAGCTCCAGAGTGTCAGAATGAATGCTGAGGAGAAATCAGACAGATGCTCGCTGTAAATCCAGCGTCAGACACTCTTTGGAATGGTGTATGGACTCTGGGTCAGACCTCACAGCCGAGAGGCTGTTAATCAGTATGAATTTGAGTTCTGAATCACACCAGATGATGCTTTCAGGGATCCATTTGAGCATGCAGGATGACTACTGGTCTTACCCGAGGTTCCCAGGTCAAATTTTTTGATCGATCTCTTATTTTGGACATTGATGATAGTGTCTCGGTCACTTTTAAAGACCTGTAGCAGTGTAGTGACACAAGGATGTCAATGTTTTATAATGATTAAATTTAAAAACTATGCCTGTTCTGGTGCCTGAAATCCCTCTTAGTCTCTTTAGAAGACTATAGAGTTTAAAGTGGTGCAATATATGGTTTTAGACGGATCAGTTGTAGTTCTTTCCCAAAATCACTGGTGGTCAAAAATCAATGGTTTGTACTTATCTCTTTACACTCCAACAATTCAGTGTTTTGAGCATCTTTCTTCGTTGAATTGTAATGATATCTGCACTTTATGCTTTTGTTTTATTGCTTTGCCACTGAGATGCATGCAAAATGTTATGCAGTAGTTTGACATTTGAAATGTCAGGAGAAACGATAACCTTTTGTTATTACAGTTTGTCCGTTTGATTTCAGGGCATCCTGTTCTGCACCAGCGAGTGTCTGAAGACTCCTCAGGACCTGCTGAAGATCTACCTTCACGAGTCCAACCGGGTTTACCGTGACAAGATGGTGGAAGACAAAGATTTTGACATCTTTGACAAGCTGCAGTCTGAAATGGTGAAAAAGTTCTACGAGGTGAGAGTTTTGTGACTGGAGAGAGTCATTAAAGGCCAATGCTAATCAGAGCAAAACCCTGCCAGTCCACCAAATGGGGGAAAAAATGATTTCTGCTGTTTTCCTCTCGGCGGTCCCACTCCTCCTGAGACTTATGAGCGAACTCTCTGCAGGAAAGCGAAGGAGATAAATCGCACTTTCCTTATTTACCTCTGCTCGCCTTTAAAGCAACATCTAATCACCTGACATACACACACATGTTTATCAACACATGAAATACACAGATTTCCATTGGTTTTGGAGAGGGGAAGATCTCAGACAGCTATGAATTCTCAGGGTGGCGATCGATTGATTTACATAAGTTTCTTCCCAAGGCTGCAGCGCTCAACCTTAGTTATTCACCTTTTAATATTTCATGGAGTTTTAAGGCTGATTTTTATTCCCACCAGGATATGGAGGAGACCCTAGAGGAGACCAAGGCCATGAATATGTACTGCCATTTCGCCACGGGCATCGGTGAACCCAAATACATGGTGGTGCAGTCCTGGGGGAGCCTGAACAAGACCCTGCTGGAAGCTCTTGACAGCTACAACGAAGTCAATGCGGCTCTAAACCTTGTTCTGTTCGAGGATGCCATGTCTCATATGTAAGAGAGCCAGAAAGAGCTTCTGCTGATGGATGAACATCTGGGCACTACTTTAGACTGTGCAACGTATATCAGAAAACAGTTCAGGATCAGTTACGATAGTGTACTAGACAGCTAAACATGATACAAACTCTCTGAGAAAGTTTGATATCAACTGAACCAAAGTTATTATGTATCTATAAATTGACCCTTTTTAATTCGCACTCAAACACATTTTCAAACGCGTCTTGTGTTGTTTTTGAATGTCAAGCAGTGTTTCCCACAGACTTAAACTATATTTATGGTGGCACTTCCACTGAGGGAATTTAATTTATAACTTTAATATGATAATAATATTGATATTCTGTACCATTTTTGATACCACAGAAAAAAACTTTAAGGGCATACCAATTTTTTATTGAAAGATAAATATAACAAGTCAAGAACATTACAATGAGGTATATATTTACATTAATGAAAACAACTTGAGGTGGTAAAACACTGGAGAAAAAACTTATGGATTTGCATATGTTCACTTATTAGTGTTCCTACTTTTACCCAAAATAAGTTGGTGATAATGTAAAAAAGTAAATAAATAAATGAATGAATAAATTCTGTATAATTACAACTTTCTTAAAACCAATTACTTGACTAGCAACCCACCAACTAATTGATTTTTAAGTTATGTAGATGCAGTTTTGCATCCAGATCAAATCACTGGTGATATTTGGCTTTTGTGCCGATTCTAAACTCTACTGACAGAATAATAAACAAATCCGCTTTCAGGTTTTTTGGTGAGTTAAAGTACGTCTTCATTTCAGCATATTTTGCTGTCATTGGATTGTCCGGCTATGTATTAATCAGCATTAAACACACTATATAATAAATACTATCCATTGATAAACCAAGCAGCTAATCTTAGTGGTTGATTTTTCAGGACAAACCTTTTCATGGAGTTAGGCATTACTCAGCAGGATGAAGTTTGATTCTTCCTCCGCATGACCCTTCTGACCCTTGTCTCTCTTGCTTCAGCTGCCGTATCAATCGGATCCTGGAGTCTCCGCGGGGAAACGCTCTGCTGGTCGGGGTGGGCGGCAGCGGGAAGCAGAGCCTGACCAGGCTGGCGGCGTTCATCAGCTCCCTGGAGGTCTTTCAGATCACGCTGAAGAAAGGATACGGCATCCCTGATCTCAAGGTTCACTCCGTTTATTAGCCGAACCAAAGCAAAACATGCTTGCAGATTGGCTTCCATTGCTCTGAATCGCCACTTAAACCACTTGCTATTTGCCCTATCAAATATTCATTGTAATGCTCCTCGCCAGAGCATAGATCACCTTGCTTCAAATGCACACGCGGCCCTGCAAAAGTCTGAAAAAATAATGGAATAATTATCTATTACCAGAGGAGCTCTTGAGCACAATATGAGATTGCAGAGCTCATCAGCCTTCATGCCTGTAATGTTTCATCTCTTAGTTTTCTGCTGGGACTGTTTCAGGATGAGGAGCTCATGGCGTGCGACTGTTGTTTTGTGTATTTTTAGATCGATTTGGGCGCGTTGTACATTAAAGCTGGTGTGAAGAATATTGGCATGGTGCTCCTCATGACAGATGCCCAGGTCGCAGATGAGAAGTTCCTCGTGTTGGTGAACGACCTTTTAGCATCTGGTAAGCTTTGCTGTGTGTATGTGACTACTTGCATCACGTAGAGCTTGCTTTCTCTGCCAAATGATATGCATGGGGTATATTTGTGATGATATGGCTGGAAATAAGAAGGAAATATAAGACTCATTAGACTACTTTCGCAGTCCTTCCTTGAATGAGTTCAGAGATTGATTCAACAGTGTCTCTGATTTTAATTTTTGTATCTTTTTTATTAATTACTGTGAATCATTGTTTCAAGAATTCAATTCAATGGTTAGTTTGAATCATCTGAAAATGTTCACTGGTCCAATAGCTTTTCTGTGTGTTAGTAAAATAATAGATGTATTTGATATAAATATATATCATCATTTATTATTAACAACAACAACAAAAATAACGATAATACAAATATAATATAAAATTGATGATGATAATATGCGTTTTTATTTCTAATTTTATTTTAGTAAGCAGTTGTCATTTGAATTAATTCCTTAATCATTTTAAATGATTAAATATGGATTTAATTATTTATTTGAATCGTCACTGTTCAATGAACTGCTCCAATAGTGTAAAAAATAAAATACAATTTTAACAGTATTTTTTTTTTTACAGTATTAATAACTATATTAAAATCTTGATGATACAATGAATATCATTAATATGCATTTTTACTAATATGCATTTCATTTCATTACAGTACAGTACTTAGGTAATTATTGCTTTATAAATAATATATTGATCCATGCATTGTCCATCTTGTGAAAAATTGTGTGGAAAACATAATTATAATAATTTTTACTTTACTTGCTTTAAATATTTTGAATCTACATGTCCACAGAGAATATTTGGTTGAAATATGGTTTCACTAATTCTAATCACCCACTTAAATCATTTATAAGTATGAAGTATGATTGTGTTAGTTATATTTCCCAGGTCTACATTCTAAATCATGGCCTACTGTCATTTTTCAGAGTGCTTTATTATTTTCCTATGGTCTATGGCATATGTATAATGCCGTTGGCTGTTTTCATCTTTCAGAGTGCTAGAAAGCACTCCTTTGTAAGACTGATATCTTACACTCAGATGTTGCCAGCATCTGTCTGACTGCTCTGTGTCCATCGTCATCGTTTTGTCTTCATCACAGGTGAAATCCCAGACCTCTTCCCTGATGATGAGGTGGAGAACATCATCAGTTCTTTAAGGAATGAAGTGCGTGGCCAGGGTCTGATGGACACTAGGGAGAACTGCTGGAAGTTCTTCATCGACCGTGTCCGTAGGCAACTCAAAGTATGTGAGCAGGAGTGATTCATGAAGCATTTATACTCCCACAGCCTGTGAGAAAGATTAGGCTTCGAACTGCCTCTGTAATGCTTCACACATAGAGTGTCAGCTCTCGCAATGTGACTAGATCAACACAAAGAGAGAGGCGGTCTGTCCGAAGGCTGGTTCTAATGAATGGATGGATAGATGGATGGACGAATGGGTGGTCGGATGGGTGGATGGATGGATGGACATGGATGGATGGATTGATGGACAGAATTGCAAACATCATCAAATTAAAAATGAGGACAATAGAAGCAATCAGAATCAACAAAAGAGCAATAATAAGCAACTGCTATGACAAGTCTCACTTAGCTTAATGCAGTAAATGTAGCAAGTTTTTTTTAAACACTTTATGCGATTAATTATTATTTTATTTTTTTTTTATTAAGCATTAAAATATTTAATTAATCGCATGTGTTAACGCGTAAATGTTGACACCCTTAATATATATATATATATATATATAGTATGACCTCCTTTGGCCTTGATAGAAGCTTGCATTCTTGCTGGCATATTTTCTATGCACTTTTCCACAGTCTCTGTTGTTACTGACTTCCAAATAGTTTCTAGTTTTTCCCAAAGACTTGCTTTTGATTAACTTTTGTGCAATCTATCTTCGAATCTATTCAATCCCAACAATAATTACATTTTAGCATTAGAAACACTACTATGACTAAAGATCTTACAGCAGTTGGATTAACCATTACAGAAACATAAAACATTTTTTTTGGTAATCACCAATACATCAATACTTAGTTTAGGCCAGCTGTGGCACAAACTTAACATTGGGTGGTCGCCTAATACATTTGTTAAGCCCTGTATATGTAATTGCAAACAAGACCATGCACTCACTCATTGTCACATTTCTGAAAACACCCTTTTTACACAAGGGAGTAAAACATTAGAAAATTATTTTGTACATTAAATATAAATGAATGAAAGACAACAATGACTCTAAAAAGACAACCCGTTACTAACAAGGCGTACCTAATAAAGTGGCCAGTGAGTGTATATGGATGGATGGATGGATGGATGGATGGATGTGAAGTGAAGTGAAGTGAAAGTGACATACAGCCAAGTATGGTGACAATACTCGGAATTCCTGCTCTGTATTTACCCATCCAAGTGCACACACACAGCAGTGAACACACACACACCAGTGAACACACACCCGGAGCAGTTGGATAGACCCAGATGGATGGATGGATGGATGGATGGATGGATGGATGGATGGATGGATGGATGGATGGTAGATGGATGGATGGATGGTAGATGGATAGATAGGTAGATGGATGGTAGATGGATAGATAGATAGATGGATGGTAGATAGACCAACCTAAGAGCTCACATCAGGTTTGGCTTTAAGTTTCCCTATGGAGAAAATGAATGGAGTTTTCTACCATCGCTGATTGTTGCGCTCTATTGCACTATGCATTTGACATTTTAGAAACAGTTTAACAGTTTAAAGTCATGTCTACTGGCCTTTTAAAACTCAAGACCACTCCACAAACAATTTTGAAGACATTTTAGTAGTCCATTTTAAACCTCATATAGGTTTTTAAATTGCATTTAGTAATTTTCTTAGTAATTTTATACTATGATACCATCAAAATAACCAAGGAAGCTGGTATAAAATTAAAACACCAACCAACCAACCAGCTATAACTGACACCGCTTCCCTGCGATTGTTTTGGCAGAGCATTCATCCAACACTGATGTTGTCTTGCAGGTGGCGCTGTGTTTCTCTCCGGTGGGCAGTAAGTTGAGGGTGCGCAGCAGGAAGTTTCCTGCGGTGGTCAACTGCACCGCCATCGATTGGTTCCACGAGTGGCCACAGGATGCGCTAGAGTCAGTCAGCCTGAGGTTCCTGCAAGATGTGGAGCACGTCCAGGTGAGATGCCTGTCAACTCAGAAACAATACATCTTCATCAAAGGGTTTTAGCACGATTCCCTCAATCCAAAGCACTGAAGGTCTCAGCTGGTTAGAAAAACGCACCTGTCCTACTGCAGTGAATGCGTCTCAAAGTCATGAAGAACATAATTAGATTGGCTAAGTGCTGTGCAGTCAGTTTCTGCATTATATTTCAGGGGAAAATGAAACGGCTGTGATGACTTAGTGGTATGACATTTCTGGCAATATTCTGGTAATTATATTTCATGCATGAACTGCATTTTTTCACTGATCTAGCCAGAGGTGAAGGACTCTGTGAGTAAATTCATGGCCTACGTACACATTAGCGTGAACAAGACCTCAAAAGACTACCTGGCCAACGAGCGGCGATACAACTACACCACGCCCAAGTCCTTCCTGGAGCAGATCAAGCTGTATGGGAACCTGCTGGCGCTCAAAAAGAAAGATCTGACCTCCAAGATGGAGCGACTGGAAAACGGCTTGGAGAAGCTCAACAGTACGACGGCTCAGGTGCGTCTCTTTGTGTGCCTGTTCAAAATCAGGCCCTTATTGTGTAATGTCAATGAACTATAAACCCAGAGTTACTCACTCAGCATAGCGTTATAAATGACAAGATACATATCTAATAACTTACTGGCATGTATGATTATTTGCCTGATTCCAGTGAAATCAATGTAGCGTTAGTTCTGGCATGTCACGTTGACTCTCAGCTGATCCACATCTACCTACAGTATAGGGGTGTGACACCTATCACAGCACCATATATAAGGTCCTTCAGTATTATCAGCTGCTTTCGTGTTACTCAATAGCTAATTACCCTCCTCCATCCCCAGCTCCTCCTCTCGTCCAGTCAGGATCGGCTTCTGATACCCCTTTGAATCAGACTAATTTCTAAAATATTTACATTAAAACACTAAACATTAATGACATCTGCAATACATTTATAATAATAATAATAATTTTCCTGACACTGCTAATGGAGCAAGTATTTCGAAAACATCACCCGGTCATCCTGATGGCTTCTTCTATTGATCTATGATTATTGTGTTAGAAAAATGTCATTATTTTCTATCATGTGGTTTTATGGCCTACTGTATAATTCTAGCATGTAAGGTGAGCAATACTATCACTGTTATTCAAACTTACTGTTGAGGATTTGATCCCATAACCCAGAGTACAGTAGATTTAAGCTCGTTTTATTTCAGTTAGCTCAGGTTTTCTGTTTCTTTTTTGGAACTGATTGATTGTAGGCCTTAATAGACCTCAGTTTTTGAGTGAAAAAAGCATTACTTGTGGGTCATTTTGTCAATATTCACTGAAAAACTGAGGAGCATAAGCTCGGATCAACAAGGCCTACCATAAATTAGATTCTAAATGAAAGACAAAACCTGTGCTAATTTATAAGATATTTGGGTAACACTTTACCTAAAGGGATAGTTCACCCAAAAATGAAAATTTGTGTTCAGAAGATGAAGGAAGGTCCTACGGGTTTGGAGCAACATGAGGGTGAGTAATTAATGACAGAATTTTTTTTTTGTGTGAACTATCCCTTTAAATTTGAATAAAATAAAAACTAAAAGAATTTAAAATCACATGAGCCAATATTATATTCACAATATAACATAGATTACATAACAAACGTTTAAACTGAGAAATTGTAAAATGTTATACTCAAAATGAGATCATTTCAAATTTGATGCCTGCTACTGGTCTCAAAATAGTTGGGACGGGGGCATGTTTACCATTGTGTAGCATCTCCTCTTCTTTTCAAAACAGTTTGAAGACGTCTGGGCATCGAGGTTATGAGTTTCTGGAGTTTTGGTGTTGGAATTTGGTCCCATTCTTTCCCAACATAGGTTTCCAGCTGCTGAAGAGTTTGTGGTCATCTTTGACGTATTTTTCATTTAATGATGCACCAAATGTTCTCTATAGGTGAAAGATCTGGACTGCAGGCAGGCCAATTCAGCACCCGGACTCTTCTACTACGAAGCCATACTGTTGTAATAGCTGCAGTATGTGGTTTTGCATAGTTCTGCTGAAATAAACAAGGCCTTCCCTGAAATAAACATCATCTGGAGGGGAGCATATGTTGCTCTAAAACCTTTATATAACTTTCAGCATTCATAGAGCCAAGAGCGCATCCACGAGTTACACATCTGACTAGCGCATAATTTAGTTCAAGATAATTTGTGCAGTTCCATCTTTTTGTGCATATATAAGTTGTAATATTATCTTTATGTTCTATAAGTATCTGATTGTCATATAGCCTAATTAACCTGCTGTAACAAGCACTTCAGTTTGCCAGTGTTCATTCAGCTCTTCTGCTACAGCGCACACAGCTCAAACAGCAATGCTGCTATTTAAAACAGTAGCATTGATTTGTTACTTTTTCAAAATAATTGATGCATTATTAATAATTACCACCACTTTTATTTTTCCTCTTATTATTATTATTATTATTTTAATAATTATTGTCCGTGCAGAGGCTATTCCGTTTTATTGATCCATGCACATGCAATTTTGATTATTTACACATGTAATGATGTCCAATGACTTGTTTGCATTATTTATGCATTATTTTATTTATTTGAAAGACTTTTTATGATGAAATTTGGTAATGGGAGAGTAAAATTATTTTTTAAAACGTACACTGTTCAAACTAGGCTGCTTATGTTGAAGTGTTTGGGATGTAGGCTTTTAATGATGAGAACCTTTTTTGTAATCAGGCTCTCAAAAAGTATATACAAATTCTGATATAGATTTATCGACCAACATAGCGGTTATCTGCTTTTAAATATAAAGAATGATCGCTTATCGGTATCGGACAAAATTTCCATATCGGTGCATCCCTAGTTGTATTACAGTGCACATTATAAATAATTATAATGCATTATACCATTAAATAGCATTTATAATGCATTATACATAAAGGCTTTAAGTAAAGTGTCACCGTAATCTGTTGAAGATCTGGTCATTTTTGACCTGGAACAGCACAAGTGAATCATGGTAGGAAGAAAATAAAAAAAAAAAAAAAAAAAAATTGGAGATGTAGTTATACCCTGTGTGAGCAATGTCAGTTAGCTAGTTAATTATTAACTTATTATATTTATTTAATCGTTTGTTTCTTTTTCTGGAAAAAAAAACTTTCTCATTGCTACAATTATTATATTTTAATATTTAAAATAAAATAAACCGTATCTTTTAGGATTTAAGTCAAGTGTGAGGCTATTCCTGACGTAACTTATAAATACACTTTTTTACAGCTTTAAACTATGAGAATGTCTCTTCAGGAATGGACATTTTTCAGTAACGAAAAGAAGTGAAAACAGAGGAAAATAGTAGCGAAGAATTAATTCCATTCTATTTAACATCCTCTATTCCGAGTGTTTTCTGGCCTCAGACTATCATAGAGACTAGCAACACCCTAGCAACGTGCCGGTGACTTTTGCATGAGTGACACGGTTCACATTTTCTACAGCAAATCTTCTTATTAGCAATAATTGTGTTCTCAGCTACACTGTGCTAATTATTATGACTGAGCCATTATGACTTATCTAACGTGCCCTTCTGTTTGAACTACTTTATGCTTCCTGACGTGTTAATCCCGCCGGTGCAGAACGGCTCAAACGCTCTTCTCAGGTAATGGCTTCAGCGCTTCGTCCTCGTCCCTCCACCCTTCAGTGGAAAAGCTATCAGAAAGCTCATTTGTGTGCTGAGATTGCGCTTGGAAGTGACGAGAGGGGAAATGTAAAGTCAGGATTCACACATACGCAAGATATATCCGATAGTGCTGTTAGAGATCCACGCCCACCAGAATAACCTCTGTACATTAGCGACCAGAGGAGAGCCGGTCTGGCTAGAAATCAAAATTAAAAGTAGCTGCTAATGAGCAGAAAGTTTATTGGTGCTGCTCCAGGCTGCTTTATTGAGGTGGGACCCCGTAACATGTAATTAGCAGAGAGCGGATATCAATTCAAGCTATTTGGTCCCTTCCCACATTTGGGGGCGTAGAGGTGGATTCATCCATTTTATAGCCACTCATTAAACAGTTCATGTCTAAATGAAAATCTGCATTGTTTTTCTTTGCTCAGTATAAGCATGTTTAGGATGTAACCTTCTTTATGATGATAACGGAGTTCAGTCCAGCTTTGTGGTGATGATAACAGCAGTCTATTGTCTATTAGTATAGAGTTCTTTTGCCTTTTCATCTCAAACGGTCTCTTTTGAGATGATTTACAGTATTTTAACAATGCAATATTAGGCTCGTGCTCTTTGATGTGAACTTGTGAGGATGATCTGCTCTCTTCGACTGAAGAGGATCATTAGGCGTTTCATATAGTTTGAGGAGCAGAGAGGGAGAAACTTCCACCAAGAGCCATAAGAGCGCTGTTTGACTGCGCTTTCAGGGCAATTAGTCCTCCTTCGTCTTTACCTCCTATTCATCAGTTTAATTACCCACATGATAGCAACTTGATTTTGTGGGTATTGCAGGCATTCGCTACCCGAGGGCAGTCCATCCCTGACGTCTCGTTTTCTTAAGGCTAATCAGCTCATTTGGAGTCTGGAGAAAGGAAACAGATTCGAGAGGAGTTTGCTGGGGATTGCTGTAGAACAGCCGTATTTGACTGTTTGTTTGCTTCACAAGCCGTGTCGTGTTGCTTTGGATTGCGTCTGACAACAGTTTTCAGCTAATTGCGTATTTCGCCCAGTTTTCTCTCCTGATCGGCTTTTCCCAATTGGCCTCTGTTTGAATAAGTGCCAGCAGCTCAAGCCTTTGTGACGTATGAAAGCAGAAATAGTTTATTAAAAAACGTTCATCCGTCATATCTCTGTGAACAGCGCTTCTTCACAATCGAGTGATTGTCATTTATCAATCAACACTTTGAGCGCTCATTTCTCTGATAATATCACTAATAGGATTTAACAATGACTGTAGAACAAAAACAAATAGGCTGTTATTCAGAACAACTGCTGATGCAATTAGCAGATAACTGCAAGTTCATTAACTTCCTCAACAAACTTTAATAGGGAATAAATACAGCACATATAATATTATGATGCCGCTTTATAAAAAGGTTCTATAGGTTACAAATTAGTTAACGCATTAGGTATCATGGACAGTATTTTTTTACAGCATTTTAGTTCTTTTTTTATCTTTTATTAAATCCATATAAGCTGCAAATGCCCTGCATACACAACAGATTTGAGATAATTCTGGGACTGGCTAAGTATTAACATTACTATAAATTCCTTTGTCATTTATGGTGTAATAAAATGTTGGAAATATTCCATAGATTATTTATTTTCCAAACAGCTGTCATTTTCTTTGCTCTGTTGCTAAGAATCATCATAATTGTTTTTTGTTTTCATTGGTTCTGTATATTTTCTCAGGTAACAGCCCTGATGTTAAACGGAAACCTGTCATGGTGTTTCTTATTCGTGGTCTGTGATAAATTAGATGACAGACCATGTTTAAAGTAGTCACCACCATTAGTTTATATTTCTATTTATTACACACATATTGTTGATGTATGTACCTCATCCCAATACCCAGCTGTTTTTCATTCTCTTAGGTGGACGATCTGAAGGCCAAACTGGCGGCACAGGAAGTGGAGCTGAAGTTGAAGAACGAGAGCGCAGATAAACTGATCCAGGTTGTGGGTGTGGAGACAGAGAAGGTGGCACGGGAGAAGGCGGTGGCTGATGAAGAGGAGCAGAAGGTGGCCTGCATCGCTAAGGAGGTGATGCGCACACAGAGAGACTGTGAAGAGGACCTGGCTAAAGCAGAACCTGCGCTCATAGCAGCACAAGATGCTCTGAACACTCTCAACAAGGTTGTATTTCACCATACATGAACATTATCGTATATGGATTTATATATAATGTATATATAAGGTTTGCTGACTGCATGTATATCTTGTTTTGGCTCTTGTTTTCAGAACAATCTGACGGAGCTGAAGTCTTTCGGCTCTCCTGTAGTTGCCGTGACAAACGTCACAGCTGCTGTGATGGTCCTCTCGGCCCCCGGTGGGCGCGTTCCCAAGGACCGCAGCTGGAAGGCTGCTAAAGTCATGATGGCTAAGGTGGATGCCTTCCTCGATTCCTTGATCAATTTCAAAAAGGAAAACATCCACGAGAACTGTCTCAAAGCCATCAAGCCGTACCTAGAGGACCCAGAATTCAGGCCTGAGCTGATAGCAGCCAAATCCAACGCGGCGGCCGGCCTCTGCTCCTGGGTCGTCAACATTGTGACGTTTTATGAGGTTTACTGCGAGGTCGAGCCTAAGAGACAAGCCCTGAGCAAAGCCAACGCAGAACTCGCTGCCGCGCAGGAGAAACTCTCCGTCATCAAGGCAAAAATCAATGTAAGTGGAGTTTTATACTGTTCTCACTGCTCTATTAACAATGAAGAACATGTGCAGATGAAGCAGCTACAAACACGAGTGAAAAGACAGAAATTTGACTGGATGAGGCAACATTTAAAACCTTTAATCTAAAATTGATCAAACTTTTTTAGTATGCATTAAGCTTAAATTGCCTCATATTAACTGTTTTTTATATATATTATATTATTTTTACACCACCATTTGTCACACCACGGTTCTATTTAAAATGAATTATTGAAGGCAAAAGCTGGAAAGTGTTTGAAAAAAAAATACTTGAAAGAAGCGTGACCTAAAATGTGCGTTTTTTTATAACTCCCTCTGTCTGTGTTCTTCTTCTGACAGCAACTTAATGAGAACTTGGCGAAGCTGACGGCGAAGTTTGAGAAAGCCACAGCAGACAAGCTGCGGTGCCAACAGGAGGCTGAGACCACGGCACGCACCATCTCTCTCGCCAACCGCCTGGTGAGTCTCCAGCGCTGCATGCGTCACGTTACACCCAGAGATGCTGCTTCCTGTCTTAATTAAGAAAAAAACAGATGAGCCAGCGAAACAGAAGAACATTCTGAATAATAATTAAGTGAATAAATTAATTAGTCATTTATGCTGTCCGTTGAAGCGTACAGCAATACTAAGTCAGCAGGAAATCACACAAACAAACACGTGCAGCCGCGCTAGCTTTTCCTGAAGCGCACCGGCTGGAGTTATTCATTGCAGCGATTGTTGATCTGGGAATAATTGTGCGTTGTGCAACAGTGATCCGGCAGTGACCAGAACATGTGTGAGGGGTTTGGTGGTGACCAGGGTTTAAAGGTCAAGCGTGCACGTAATTTCCATGCCACTGCGGGTAGAAGACACAATCGTGTCGGTTTACCGAATAGGTTGTTGCTGCTCAAGCAAAATCTAAATAATTATATACTGCACGTTTAAAGATCTACTGCGCTGGATTCCGAAAGGTTGCCCTTCATATTGAGCTGCATTAGTACTTTGACAGTGACACATGGTACCATAAGTATTTCTCGCATTCGTTTTGCATTCACAAGTCTTGGTTAAAACATTCTAAGATGTGAACTAAGCCAACCAGCTATTAGGAGGATCACAACATTACAGACTTTGATTTGAAGCAGGACAAAAAGACAAATGAACTACAATCCCATGAAGCATTGCAAATTACATAAAATGCGAATGACATCAGATCAAAATGATAGTGAAATATAAAACTATTCATTTAAATATATATAGAAACTACACATTTAAAGTTTTTGCTAAATATTAATAAATATTTACGTATTTTGAGAGCGAAGGGGACCGATTCAATTCATCATTCATTTTGCTTCATGGAAGTGGTGGAGCTAAAGATCTCTTTTTTTGGCACAGTTTGCTTGCTGAGAACTGTCTGATAGGTGGAATTTTCTGTACGGCATCATAGCTAATGTAGTTTTTCACTATTAATCTTACTGTTAAAGGGATAGTTCACCCAAAAAATAAAATTTGATGTTTATCTGCTTACCCCCAGGCATCCAAGATGTAAGTGACTTTGTTTCTTCTGTAGAACACAAACTGAGATTTTTAACTGAAAACGGTTGCAGTCTGTCAGTCATACAACGGCAGTCAATGGGACCCACGGCTTTGAGAGTAAAAAAAACCCGAAACATACACAGACAAAACCAAATTAAACCCTGCGGCTTGTGATGATACATTGAGGTCTTAAGACATGAAACATCAGTCTGTGCAAGAAACTGAACAGTATTTATATAATTGTTTACCTCTGATCCACCGCATCTGGCGCGTGATGGGTCAACGTGCTCTGGCATAGTAGATGCATGCGCAGAAGCGATCTGTTGCGCATACGTCACTCATTGTTTACATCGCTTCCACGCATGCGTCTACTATGCCAGAGCACGTTGACCCATCACGCGCCAGATGTTGTGAACGCGCTCATTGGGTGGATCAGAGGTAAACAATTATATAAATACGGTTCGGTTTCTTGCACAGACCGATTGTTTCGTTTCTTAAGACCTAAATGTATTGATTCTCTATCCTTTTTTATTTTGTTTTTGTATTTCTACAACTCATGTAATCGTGAATTGTAATTATGTATGCATATGCTGGATCTGTTCTGCACCCAATGGGAGTCTGACTTGCTGCTCTCCCTGCTCTGTCCAAGCATAGCCATGTGGAGTTTTGCCCAGAACAGAACCATACCGCCAACACTAACAGTATGCAATATAATTGTAATAAATATTCTTTGACGAAAGTTGTGCTGACTGAATTAATGTGAACTGATGGATTCTACAAAAGCCCAATTGATTAATAACCTCAGAGCCCACAACATATCCATCTTTAGAGGTTTATCAGTTTTTGTTAAAGATCAGTTTCCCTATAGAGAAAATGAATGGAGTTTTGCTTCCGGAACCGACTGTTGCTCTCTTTGGTGATCATGTCAACATTGTGCCAGAATGTTTTTCAGATATTTTCAGACTCATAGAGTTGTGTGTATTCAGGTTGGAGGTCTGGCGTCGGAGAACGTGCGCTGGGCAGAGGCGGTGAAGAGCTTCAGGCATCAGGAGAGCACTCTGTGTGGAGATGTGCTCCTCATCACTGCCTTCGTCTCCTATCTGGGCTATTTTACCAAACGTTACCGCCTGGAGCTGATGGACAACAGCTGGAGGCCGTACCTGAGTCAGCTCAAGGTCTGTCCCTGAGATTTTAAGATGTTTAAGATTAACAGAATGAGAGATCATGTGTTTGATTAAGGCCTGTGTGGCTTTCACCTGAAATCTAAAGCATACACTGTCGAAAAAAAAACAGTATATGCTGGTTAGGTATGTTTTGAAGCATGGCAGCTGGTTTAAGCTGGTCCTAAACTGGTTATGAGCTGGTTTAAGATGGTCCTAAGCAACTAGCTCCTGCTCAGGACCAGCTCATAACCAGGTAATAACCAGCTCAAACCAGCTGCCATGCTTCAACATCTAACCAGCATATGCTGGTTTATTTTCAACAAGGTATAGTTAATTCCTCTCTTAATCAGTGTCATTTGTTTCTGTGAGGGTTCAGTCTATGAGTGTCATCGCTCTTCCCGCAGGTGCCGATCCCGGTCACTCCGGGTCTGGACCCGCTGAACATGCTGACAGATGATGCTGACATCGCAGGCTGGCAGAACGAGGGTCTGCCGGCAGACCGGATGTCAACTGAAAACGCCACCATCCTCACCAGCTGTGAACGATGGCCGCTCATGGTGGATCCACAGCTGCAGGGAATCAAATGGATCAAAACCAAATATGGAGAAGTGCTGCAAATCATCAGGATTGGACAGAGAGGGTAGAACACGCATTACTTTTGCATACACACCCAAATCTGCTTAACCTGATTCATTACTGATGTCTGCTTTACTATGTGTGTGTCTTAATGCAGATATCTGGACTCCATCGAGAGAGCGTTATCTGTAGGTGAAGTTGTCCTCATTGAAAATTTGGAGGAGGCAGTGGATCCAGTGCTCGGTCCGCTACTCGGACGTGAAACCATAAAGAAAGGACGGTGAGAGTGTTATAATGTAGTTGTTAGTCATGTTTATCATTATAGATGGTGGTAAAATGTGACCCTAGCCTCTCCAAACATATTTTATTAAAGCAAAACAACACAGGTGAATTATATTTACCTTGCTGATTAAGCACAGTACATTAAAGGATTAGTTCACTTTCAAATTAAAATTCCTTATAATTTACTCACCCCCATGTCATCCTTAAGTTGAAGTCACTTCTTAAGTTGAAAAGAAATTAAGGTTTTTGACGAAAACATTCCATGATTTGTATCCATATAGTTAGTTTCAATGGACTTCAAACTGTTGAAAGTCAAAATGACAGTTTCAGTGCAGCTTCAAAGGGCTATAAACAATACAGACGATGAGTAAGGGTCTTATCTAGCGAAACGATTGGTCATTTAAAAAAATAAATGTGTATGCTTTATAAACACAAATGCTCGCCTTGCTCAGTTCTACGATGCGCGCTTCACATAATACGTAATAATGTTGAAAAGGTCACGCTTGACGTAGGCGGAAGTACCGAGTCAGTGTTAACAAGTTGAACGTGCAAATACTAAGTCAAACGCTGCTTACAAAAAGGGAGTTATAACTCAACGAGTTTACAAGATAAAACAACGATGTCGGATGATTTTGAACTTGGAGGAGAAGATGAGATGGAGCCTACATCAAGCGTGACCTTTTCAACGTAATTACGTATTACGTGAAGCAGTTATCGCAGAACAGAGAAAGGCGAGCATTTATGTTTATAAAGCATAAACATTAAAATGTATAAGCATAGATAAGACATTCATCACCCTTTTCCATTTTCCATTTTCCTTCAAGTTTGTTAAAATGTCTCAAAAAAACAACACCCTATTTTACCCTGTCAAAAACAGCTCTGTTTACAGCAAGCCGTTTCGGTGCATGTCCCTTTAAATGCTAATGAGCACTGCTCACCCCACCCCTTTCTTCCTTGGGTGACGAGTCGTTCTCATGAGACTGTAAACTTTAGGATATTATAAGGAAAAGCGATTTGCAAAGATTCATTAAAAAATCTTATACTCACTTCTTCTGTAGTTGAAGCTGGATCACGAATGATTCGTGTGAACATAGACACATTTAGGTAGATCGGGAGGCGCATTCACTTCAAAAACAAACGTAATCCACTGCGTCTTCAGCGGCTCAGATGTCAGGAGTAAATTACGACTGCTATGTTACATCTGCTCCGGGGTCGAAAGTATAGCGAACTGTGTACAGCTCACTCAGGGTGGGTCTAAGGTCAAACAGCCGTGTCAATCAACAATCGTGGGAGGGGCCTGTAAAGAACTACAAACCCGATTCCAAAAAAGTTGGGACACTGCACAAATTGTGAATAAAAAAGGAATGCAATAATTTACAAATCTCATAAACTTATATTTTATTCACAATAGAATATAGATAACATATCAAATGTTGAAAGTGAGACATTTTGAAATGTCATGCCAAATATTGGCTCATTTTGGATTTCATGAGAGCTACACATTCCAAAAAAGTTGGGACAGGTCAATAAGAGGCCGGAAAAGTTAAATGACATATAAGGAACAGCTGGAGGACCAATTTGCAACTTATTGGTGGAACATAAAAAAAAGCCTCTAGGTGGATTTTCAGAAGTCAAGATCATTATGCTGCGGCGAGGGTGGTTTTGTACAAGAGTTTGAAGTTATCACACTACAGCATAATATCAAAAGATTCAGAGAATCAACATTTCAGTTCAAACACCATGTAAAAGTGAATTTTGCTTCCGATATCCCCTTTAAGATAAAAAAAGAAGCCATATCTAAACATGATCCAGAAGCGCAGGCGTTTTCTCTGGGCCAAGGCTCATTTAAAATGGACTTGGCAAAGTGGAAAACTGTTTTCAGACGAATGACATGATATATAAGAGGACAAGGACAACCCAAGTTAAATATGCAAATGATGCATTATCTAATTAAATATTCACCGATTTGCATAAATGTCCAGAACATAAATCTGAACATTGGATAGTCCAAGCCAGATGCGACAAAGAAGACCTCATAATAGAAGCCTAGACAAGAATGGGACAACATTTATTCCTAAACTTGAGCAACTTTAGTCCCCAGACGTTTGATATAAAAAGAAGAGGGGATGCCAAAGGGTAAACTTTTCCAACTTTTTTGAGAGGATTTTGTATTTCTCTTTTTATTACTCCCTAAATCAGAAAATACTGTCAATAGACTGAAAACAAATACATGTTCACCTTGTTTTTAAGAGTAAAATGTTACATAAATCAGTGTGAATGATATATGAACAAACCTTCAGAATATAGATAGAAATAAAACTAAAGTTTGGTGGATGTAAGAGAAACATTTCTAAAGATACAGATTGGAATTTAAATCTACAGACGCAAATAGATTGTGTCGTAAAATAATGAGAGGGTTCTGGTTTGTAATCCGCTACAGCTACATAAAGATCGGCGATAAGGAGTGCGAGTACAACCCCAGTTTCCGTCTGATCCTTCACACCAAGCTGGCAAACCCTCACTACCAGCCAGAGCTCCAGGCTCAGTGTACGCTGGTCAACTTCACGGTGACACGGGACGGGCTGGAGGACCAGCTGCTGGCGGCCGTAGTCAGCATGGAGAGACCCGACCTGGAGGAGCTGAAGGTACGTCAGTCTCCTCTCAATCAGAACATCACAGCCATATCGGATCACTCTCTCCACGCTTAATTGTGGGACGGTTAAGTAGATGGTATTTGACAGGTGTTTTGGAGCTTAATTGGATTCATCAGTTTCTGAGGTCTAGATTGGCTGAAGTCAAAGATAATTAGTCATCATGCGCTGACGGCCAGAACGGTCAATCATAGAGGTTCTGCACGCGTATTTGAGGCTCCGGAGCTCTCACCTTTACTTACAAAAGGGTAATTGGTGCTTTACTTTTTGTACTTTCATGCATATAATTAGCACACTTTCCCTGAGCATTTTTTTAATGACCAACACATACGCACATGTATATTAGTACATTAGCATAACATTACTGTAAGTAATTAGAACTTGAACTTCCCCATTAAGTTTCTCACTTTCCACAGTCTTTTCTTTTTCTCGTTTTACTTAATTTCCTCTCTCTTAAATGTCTGTCAGACGCTGAAGCTTTCATTTGAGAACAAATTACAACAAACTGTGTTTTTGAATAACTGACAGGAAGTGAATGCGGTTATTTTGAGATGTGCATTCCGTCAAATTGAAATGTTACTTAATGAAGCTTGATTAATTAGTGTTTCATAGCTGAGATCCTAAAGATGGGGAAATGCTACTGAACTCTCGTATCATCTTAATTAATATTGAAAGTTGCAAGAAAAGCTTGACAATCCCTCAGCACCTGCTTTAATGTGGAGGGAGACGAAGAGTTTCGCTCGCTGATCATTATACTCCGGTCAGTGTTTGCTGGATTTATAATTAGATCTTATGCAACCGCACCGCGGGGATACGCTTTTTTTATTTAGATGTTTCTTCGAGGGTTTGTTTTTAATCCCTGGCTTGTTTTACACCACGCAGTACTGACATAATTGCGCTGAGCAAACTTGTGTAGTTTTTTCTTTATCTTATTACAGCATGGGATCTGCACATCCGCCAAGGCCATTAGATGAAGTAAATGTCACTGTGATTGGTGGAGAGCCACATCAGTTTCGTCTAATGAGCAGGACCACTCTGCTCCTCTGAAATCATCTGACCAACATCACTTTGGGTTGCATAATTACTCGGCTGAGATTGTAAGCGCACCGAGTTTCTTCACAATAAGCGTGGGGCTGCTAGTTAATTGTTTGTTTTGCAGGTCTGGGTTAATTGGACGCACATGATGCCAGTGGAAATGTAATCATTAATGAGTGACTCAGGATGGGATAGTTGAACATACCTGCTTTCCTCCTCTCTGATGAGGGGTCGTGTCTCTGAACCCAGCGCTGTTATCTGTAAACGTCTCACTGACGGAGCGACGATATTATACTTGAGTTTTTTTGCAGATTGACCTCTTCAGGGATGAGTTTCTTCTTGACGGTTCAATACTCGCTCCGGCGATGACAGCTCTCTGATTTGAGATCATCAGCGAGAGTGTATGTGTGTGTGTGTGTTTGTTTCTCTATCCAAACGTGGGAAATGGATCCATCAGCATTGACAATCCCATCACACGCCAGCGGATGTGGTTTTTGATGTCCGTTAATCCACACAAAGACTAGCTTCATTTCTCCTGCATATATTGATCTCTGCAGCTGTTCAGATGCTCTCTCATGTCCACGACTTTGCCCTTTGGCTCTTGTTTTCACCAATCTTCGCACGTCCTTCCACATACGTCTTTCTGTGTCTTTTACTTTGTAGTCGAACCTCACAAAGCAGCAGAACGGCTTCAAAATCACTTTGAAAACTCTGGAGGACAACCTGCTCTCACGGCTCTCCTCCGCGTCCGGAAACTTCCTGGGAGACATCGAGTTGGTGGAGAACCTGGAGATAACCAAACGAACGGCGGCTGAGATTGAAGTCAAGGTGTGTTCTTGGGTTTTCAGCTACAGTAACATCTTCCCGGTGTGATTTACAGTAATAAATGACAGCTGTGGTTGCCATAATGTATATTTTGTATATGTTTTTTGTATAATTTATACTTTTGTATATGTATATTACTATTTTAATATACTATTTGTTGATATTTATTTTGAGTTATTAGTCATGAAAGTGATGAAATTCAGCAGCATATTAACATACATACTAACACACATACTAACACATTAATAATGATCCTGATCTTGTTTCGCTGCGCTCCAGGTGAAAGAGGCTAAGGTGACGGAGGCTGAGATCAATGACGCGCGGGAACACTACCGTATAGCGGCGGGCCGCGGTTCGCTCCTATACTTCATCATGAACGACCTCAATAAAATCCATCCCATGTACCAGTTCTCTCTCAAGGTAGTGCCAACCTGACTTGCACCGTCTCTTAAAAACCCAGAGGCCGGATTCACGAAAATCTTCTTAAGAAATAAGTTAAGACATTTCTTATGATAAATTCCACGAAGTATGTAAGAATTTTCTTAAGTGCAATTCTTGAAAAATTCTTAAGTTCTCAAATATACTCTTAAGAACATAATATTTTCTTAAGAAAAGTTTTTTTTAAGTTTTGTCTTAAGAACAATCTTATGAAAAAATCTAAGAATATTCTTAAGAAGAATTTTTGGGAATACAAAATATTCTTAACTTTTTTCTTAAGTTCAAAAATAAGAAGAAAATGTCAGTTAAGAATACATTTCTTCTTAAGAATGTTTTGTGAATCCGGCCCCTGTTGTTTATTTCCCTGTGCTCCAGGATTTAGTGATTGTGTTTCTCTCCTGCTTTTATGAAGCTGTGTTTGTCCCATGCTAACACAACTATTTAGCCGTGATGAACTACAGCAGTTAATATAATGCTCTACAGACGCTCAGTGTATTACCACACTAGCTAATAACACAGGGTTCTCTACAGCTACATTTATTATACTTTATTTTGATTTATATTGCGTTATCATTTGATCCGAACTGAATGTGATGAGATTTAGACTGTGTACCATGAAATAATACAAATATAATAAATAGGCAACACGTCATCACTGGTTGCAAGCAAAAGCAAACACGCTGTTTCCAGCATCTGTTCATTTAATGAATCATTCAGAAAGAATCATAAACTATCGATATATCTGACTCACGTATTGAGATGCAAGTTTAGAGTATATTATTATTAGACTTAAACCCAGAAGGATAAACTTTTATTTGTATTTTATTTCCCCCCTCTAACTGCAGCACAGAGTTATTTAGGAAACACTTTATTTTAATATTCATAAGAAGAGCTTTGCAGACATAAATGGAGAATAGATTATGAATGTATAGTTAATTTGTACGCTGGTCTTCTTGTGTTTTCAGTCATCATGCTGACAAGATACAATCTACAGCTATCAAAAAATAATTGCCTTTTCCTTTGTGTACAAATGTATGCAGAGAAATCTTGATCTTCCCCAGAACTAGTTACAAAAGCGTCTCATTAGAGAATGAGAGAAAAGCAGAAGAGTGTTAAATCAAGTCCTGTAATGCATGCGTTTGTGTGCTCCTCACGTCCAGGCCTTCAACGTTGTGTTTCAAAATGCCGTGCTAAAAGCCGACCTGGACGAGACCTTGAAACAACGGGTCTTAAATCTGATCGACAGCATCACGTCGTTGGTGTTCCAGTACACCACCCGCGGGCTCTTCGAGTGTGACAAACTCACCTACACCGCGCAGCTGGCCTTCCAGGTGAGCCTCCTCTTCCTCACGAGACCCCAACATATGCCACGGCTCTTAAACACGTTTCATTCATCTCCACTTTAGATCCTGCTCATGAATAAAGAGATCAATCCCCGCGAGCTGGACTTCCTGCTGCGCTACCCGGTGCAGCCGGGCTTGACGTCACCCGTCGACTTCCTGTCCAACCACTCCTGGGGAGGAATTAAAGTGAGTTACCCAGTGTAACGGTTTTAGCGAAGGACATCAGTGTCTGTGTTGATCTTTGATTTGCTTTGCTCATGACTCTCTATTATTTATTTGTACGAAAGGATGAAAATGTGGCGGCAGGGAGCAGACGCATTATCATATCTCTCAACAAACTCTCTGTCCTCATCATATCTTAATATCGGTTCATTTGGCTGCTCTTACACATTCACCAAATCTGCTCAAACGCGAGATGAGCTTTAATGTCAGGAAAGCTGTTAGTTGAAGCTGACGTCAAGATGCTTTTATGCTACTGCTTTTGATTTTGCTCAATAAATCACGATCCACATTCATGGTATAAAAAACAGAAGTTCGGATATTCCACATGAGATCTTTGTGTTTTCAAATGTTTCATTTTTGGGTAAACTATTAATATCTTATACTTCAGCTATATGCAGTAAATATTAGCTTTAATACTACTACTAATAATAACAACAATAGCTATTATTGTTAATAATAATGAATTATCATTATTGCTGTTATTATTATTATTAATATATGGTAACACTTTAGTTTAGGGACCAATTCTTACTATCAACTAGTTGCTTACTAGCATGCATATTACTAGCATAGTGTCTGTTTTTAGCACATAATAATGCCGTATTCTGCATGACCATATGTTAGATCCCTTAATCCTATGCTATACCTACATTTAACAACTACATTACTAACTATTAATAAGCAGCATATTATGAGTTTATTAATGTAAAATCTTCAGTTCATAGTTAATCGTGATAATTGGTCTCCTAACTAAAGTGTGACCCTATATATTGTTGTAGTCTTTTGGAGGTGAATGTTCCTATATTATCATTTCTGTATATCTCTTCAGTATAGATGCTATTAGGAATGAATAGTAATTATACAGAAACCCATCACTTATTTAATCGCACTGCTGTACATCTAGCAACTGCTGTCTCTTCTATTCTGTCTTGAAAACTTTTACCGCTTTCTAAACGACTAACTTCACCTTCAGTGCAAATCTTCAGGAGCTTTCCTGCTGTTCTCCAGCACATCGTCAGCGATGGGAATGTAAATCTGATCTTATTTAAGAGTCCATGAGTCCGTAATGTGCTCAAATCTGCCATTAAGATTTAGTTTCCCATACGCAAGGCTTTCTGGGATTATGAGTCATCATCATTCTCCCGCCGCTTTCGGCACCTTCGGGTCGAGCCGAGACTCCGTATGAAAGAACGGCATATGTCACAGCATTGTTCTTCCTAGAGGAGATAAATATAAGTGCGCAATAGGAAATCCTCTGTTCTGCTGCCTAAGCGCTTCTGAAAGTCTGCGTTATAAAGAAATACATTCATGTTTACTCAGCAGTTTGTGCCATAAAGACACTTTACTTTGTAGTTCGATTTGATTAGCGCTTTGATAATGTTGTATCTGAGCTCTTTATTTTGTCCAGGGCTTACATGTCTGTCATCATAACGTTTGATAAGATTGCACACCGTCCACTCAGCAACGTGCAAAATAATGCATACTAAATGAGTCGTACTTGTATTATTGATGAAAAGCTTAGCTGAGACATCAGATATATTCAGAAAGTCCTGCGGCCAGTGCGGCGTGACATGCTAAACTCCAGCGAAAGATTCTTTAAACAGCTTTTTGCTAATTATATTATAATTATTATGCATGCAGCTTTTATAGCTTCATATTAATTCTGAGACGACGTGACATATTTGGACTTTTAAAAATGAATTTGCCACACCGCAGGACTATTTCACATAATCTGAATTCCATGGCCATACTGTGCATTAAGTGCCTTTTGAACCTTTTTCACTTCCGCTGGTTTTGTGCGGCATCTGTAATCAGCATTGTATCCCGTTAAGGATTTATTTAATAGAATATATGCTTATTCTATGGTGATGTTGTTTCAGGCTCTCAGTACGATAGAGGAGTTTCATAACCTGGACCGTGACATTGAAGGATCGGCTAAACGCTGGAAGAAGTTTTCAGAGTCCGAGTGTCCGGAGAAAGAGAAGTTCCCTCAAGAGTGGAAGAACAAGACGTCGCTGCAGAGGCTGTGCATGATGAGAGCGCTACGGCCCGACAGAATGACCTACGCTGTCAGGTCAGATGTCAATCCATCCTTCAGCATCCCACCTCAGTGTTTTCAGACATGTTTTCCCAGGAGTGTGTGAATCTGTGTTTTTCCTCTGCTGCATTCATGCAAAACATTTACTTCATTAACTGAAAAAAATAATTGACACCTTGAGTAGAGAGTAAAGAGCTCTGATGGATTCAGTTCATTTAGTCAGACTAATTTAGTAAGAATAATTAGTTCATAAATCAGATCTCAATCGAATCTGTCCTAGAATCATCTGACAGCCTAGTCAATGGATAGTATTTGTTTCGACATTATCTTTATATTCGCTCATTACCCCTTTAGAGGTTTAGTAGTTCTGTGTTTCTACAGCCCATGATGGTTGACCTTTAGGGAGACACAGGCAGTGTTAATATAACAAGACAGCACAGGCCGGTGTCTAAAACAATCAGTTTCCAAAGTTGCCCTGTGTGGGTCCATTCCTGACTTTGTGCTCTTTATTATGGTTCGGAAGTGCATCATTGCAAAGTCAAATCTCGATTCTTTCACCCTTCAGAGATTTTGTGGAGGAGAAGCTGGGCAGTAAGTATGTGATGGGGCGCTCGCTGGACTTTGCCGTGTCATATGAGGAGTCTGGAGCCGCCACACCCATGTTCTTCATCCTGTCCCCTGGAGTCGACCCGCTGAAGGACGTGGAGAAACACGGTACAGATGCATGTGCTCTCAAAATGAAGACCGTTTACATCATTTCACCAAAATGCTGCAGTCATCGTATGTGATTTTAAAGCTACCGTGTCATTTTGGCATTTTGCAAATGTAATTTTGTTATTTTCAAAATGACCCTTTTTAAGATCAGCAGATACCTACAGTCCAGACCAATACATTTACTGTGTATTTGGTGTCTTAAACTAAACTTAATATGTTTGAGAGAGTCTGTCAGACTCTATGAGGTAAGCAGGCTAATTACTGTGTCCAGACTTTTCCTCAAAGGCCGATTTGAAGGTTTATTGATAGTCTTGCTCTGTCTGTCTGTCTGTGAACGACTGAGTGTGAGGGATCCGATTAAACACGACTAATCAGATCACATGCCAGACAATTACTGACCGCACATAGAACACCTCACATGACTTCAGATATGACTGTCTGTTTTGTCCTTTAATCACATCCTTCAGGAAGAACACTGGGATACACGTTCGACAACAGAAATTTCCACAACGTTTCGCTGGGCCAGGGGCAGGAGGTGGTGGCAGAACAGGCTCTGGATATGGCTGCGAAAGAGGGGCACTGGGTCATTTTACAGGTAAAACACACAACAAACTGCAGTAAAACCACCTCAAGTTCTTCTTTAGGTCATTACTAAAACACGTGAAGAGCATCATAACCAGACCCACAGGTCTGGATCAAAAAACTTAAACCATGAAAACATTTTCTTTACTTGATATAAAATAAATGTCTTAAATAAAAAAATGCCCCCCACTGTCCAATAAAAACGTGCAATACCCAACTATTTATATTTCCTATTATTTATATTTATTTCGAGTAACATACCTCTTATTTACCCTCCCTTGTATAATTATATATAGCAATATATCTATAAATATAATGTCCGTTTTCTTTTTTGTCTGTTATTTATATGACAGTGATGCTGTACAATTACAGTAAAATACACCAGATTGTGATAACCTGCTGCATCCTTCAACCTGACACTGTTCACATTGCATTCAGCAGTTTCCTGATGTGCATCATGCTTTAGTGAATCGTTGTGTGGTAAAAACCAGTGCGGTATGACGGTAGCGTGTCTCAGATGAAGAATGCTGCTTGTGCATTAGCACTAAACTGGCAAAGCAAATGTCTGGGCAGAGTGTGCCTCCCGGCTGATTAATGGCCTGTTGTGCTGTGCTGGGAGAGAGAAATGCCCCACACTCACGCCGCCGCCGCCGGCCCACGGAGGCAAACAGCCGCACTCCACTAATGAGTCCATTAGATCGCTGCCATTCCATCCCAATGTCACTGTGAAGGCAGCGTCCGCTGGGCCACTGCTGCTCATTACACATATTAGTCTGGACGCCATCCAACAGCCACCCAAATGTACAAATTGGCCATATGGTTTGATTAAAAAACACAGTCGTGATCAATATGTCAAGAAAACATGGATGGGGGTGGTCTGAAATCAGATGCTTGCGATACGGACGTCTCTCATCTAGATAAATGTGCTGCATTATTGAATGCACAGGAACGATGCTCCTGCGTAGAATCACAATGACTTTTATTGACGGGGATGAAACGGCAGCAGATTGTGAACAGCTTTACTCAAAATCCTCCGGCTGATCCGCCGCCCGCTGCGCTGATCAGAAACGTGCTATTTAATGGTCTAAATCGATGGATCCATAGATTCCCATCTCCGTACGGCCTTCCCACAATCTTCATCTGTCGTCTCATCTCCTGTTTCAGTCCACTTATGAATTCAGACTTGTGCTGGGAGACGGTGGGTCAATGGAAAGTTCCCCTCCAGTGAAGGTTAATTGTATTGCAGCACACGGGGGCCCGGCCAGCAGAAATGCCCGGCCAGAAATCCAGAAATGCTCACTGAAATCCACTCACTGACTGAGATAGCAATCAATCGATGCAATACTAATCGCTAAAATACTAGTCCTGGGTGGCTTATAGCCGAAAATCCTCAGTCCTGGGTGGCTTATAGTGATCAGAGTCCCCCTCCCGCTAGAAATGTACCCTTTTAGATACACAATGAGTAGAGACCTGGAGAGCAAGGTGAATTCTCTCAGGGACGACTATTACTTAAAAAGCAGCTACCAGGATAGTGTTTAACTTTAATGTCTTTTCTGGAAGGAATATGCCGCATTCAGCCAGCCGTTATCATACTTTACGGGCAGATTCAGCAGGAAAGACCAGTTACAACAGACATGCTGTATAAGGGAACAAATCCTTTGGAATAATGAATTGATGACTCATTGGGATGTACGGTCACATCAGTTGTGTATTTTTAACACTCCTTTTTCAGAACAAATTATAGGATGAACTTTATAAGTGGAGTGAATTAAAATGAACGTCAGAATGCCATGTATTTAGTGAGTATCAAATCACCTCCTAAAGAAACCACAAAACGCATGAAGTATTTACACATTGGATGTGCCTGAGAAATCGCCTGCGTTTTTCAGTTTTCAGACGCAGCCAATGACAGAAATCTCTCCTGGGATAGATAGTAAAAACTGCAGAGGGCTCTGAAGGTTTTAGCTGCTGTTTCGTCTCAGAGAGACATTACGTCTGTCTGTGCCCTGGAGAAAGAAAGCCTTCATTTGTGTTGACAAGCTAAAAGTTAAAGCGCCACTTTGTTTTATGGAGGCTTTCAGCTCATCCAGCTCATCCTACTTTCAAGTCATCAACAGCCAATTGCAATATTGATATCATTTAGAGTTTTATTTTATTTCATTTATATCTTTCTGTGAATCAATAGCGCTGTTATAGTGATTTTAACACTGTGACAGTTCATTCAGCACAATGTTATATTCTGCAGATAACAGCATTAAGGAGGTAATTGTTTGTGCTCCTGCACTATCAGTCATTGTTATTTTCATAGTGCAATTGTTTTTGTAACCAGTTTCTCTTTTATGCATTAGATTTTTAACAAAATGCAAAACATTATAGTTTAGAGCTTAAGACAGTATAATACATGTAAGACACGATACTTTACATGTATAGAAAAAAAAATATTTACATAAGCCATACTGACAAATAACAGCACGATAATGCTTCAGGGAATTGACCTATCGGTAAGCCCCGCCCCCCTTAGTTACTGTTGCTCCTTTGGACAAACAAACGGAGTTGCTCACTGTCTTACAATGAGAGCTGCAGTGTGAAAACCTTGTCCCACAATGTTTTTGCACAATTTTGGACACAGAAGGCCACCAAATGGACATTAAATATTCCATGGAGGGATTTATAAAATATATATTGTTTTTAAATAAAATATGGTGGGTAACTCGAAGTGAGGTTTTACAAATCTCAATGAGAGCAGGAGAAGTCTCATATTACGGTCGGTTACATTTGCATTTATGCATTCAGCAGATGCTTTTATCCAAAGCGACTTACAGTGCATTCAGGTTATACATTTTTTTTGTCAGTACATGTGTTCCCTGGGAATCGAACCCACAACCTTTGCGCTGCTAACGCAATGCTCTAACCACTGAGCCACAGGAACACCCTGATATGGTTATCACGATCGTGGATGATAACATGCAGGATCTGTAACACTGATAACACTGTTCATGCATCGCAGGGTATGATTAAATTACATTCAACCAGTTTAATATGGAGAGGCACTGAAATGTAGACCTTCGTTTCTGTGTTTTTGACCTACACTGTACAAGACGCGAGAACAGTCCGCTATTTAGGTTTGTACGTTAACATGGACTCAATAACTTTAACGTTAGTTAGTTTTAGCCAGAGATACCTTGCTGAAGCACAAGATAACATTAACGTTCTGCTTGAGCAGATGAAAATTGTAACTTAATGAGTGTATGACAACCAGAAAATGTGCATTTGTCTTCATTTGTATTGGGGTTGAATGCTAAGGGACATTTTGCTCTGTTTTGTTTGGATTCAGGAAATGTAATAAAATAAATTATATTGCCTATCCTCTCAGGATACCTGGAATCAGTGTTACAAGTACCCCAGGCACACTGCTTTTACATTTTTGAAGCATAAAGCCCATAAAACCGATGCGAGCTTCGGATCTTCCAATGTTTCTCTATGGCGCTGAAACCTGAAGATGTCCGAGTTCCGGTCCCCGTGCAACTGATACTCGACTGCTATTGGCTCATCAACGTTCGATGGGAGGGGCTTACCGATAGGTCAATTGCTTGTTGTTTAAACTGCCACTTCTTGTTGGCTGTTTTCTAAACTAGAATATCCACTTGGTGGCTAAATGGCTGGGAATGCTGGAGAAGAAGCTGGAGCAGCATGCAGAAGGAAGCCACCAGAACTTCAGGGTGTTCATCAGTGCGGAGGCCTCCTCCTCGCCCGATGGCCACATCATCCCACAGGGCATCCTGGAGAACTCCATCAAAATCACCAATGAGCCGCCAATGGGCATGCATGCCAACCTGCACAAAGCCCTGGACAACTTCAACCAGGTAGAGTGGACCCGTACATGTTGGATAAATACGAATGGTCTTGGTTATGTTATTGCTTATTCATCATACTGCACTGACAGAGCTGAAGTACACACAGTATAAGTAGTAGAGTCACATACCACTACAAACCTATAGTTTTCTGTTCCACAAAAGGTTACTTTACACAATATTAGCCCAAACATTTGTACTTTTTGTAATTCACTGACACACACCATCCGGCCATCTTGATGCTATTTTCAGATTATGAATTGAAGCACAGATCCTGTTTTGTCAAATATAGTTCTGAGATCTATGTGATCTATCTATCATATACTGTAAAGAATATATATATATATATATATATATATAAGGCTGTGCAATTAATCGAATTCGATTAACATGCGCATCTCGACAGTAAAGCCGGTTCGGTGATTGGCGGTAAATCTTCATCACCTGTTTTCAGATGGAGTGGCAGTTAATACACAGAGCCATAGTTCACTGACAAGCTAGGACATATCGCGTTTGTAATTGCAGACGAATCGCCTTCGTTATGAACGCTATATAGCTTGTAGGGTTGGCACGGAACATTTATTCGTACCGAACCGTCACGGTACGGACCTCTCGGTTCGGTGCATGAGGCCTTACGACGAATACAGGCAACTCACCCCCAATCCAGAAGGGGGCGCTCACAGTAATGCAACGCTGTTTGATAGCCGCCAGCGCCAGCAGAAGAACAGCAAATGCCGTGAGTTGCGCGCTTGAAAACAAAGCCCACTAGACAGTGACCATGTGCTCATTCTGAACGCGTCTTTCACATAGACTGACAAAAGCTTCTCACATGGACTGACAAGAGCTTTGTGCTCGTGTATCCTACCTCTCATTCGGCACAAATCCAAATATTCCATAATATTTCCATGTTTGTGATGTAACTTATCTGAATGCTAAACTATTATTTATTATGTAAATTATAGGCTTTGTAAGTTACGTTAATTCAGTCGCGTTCCAACGGCGACACAGAGGCGGGTGCGCTGATGTTTGTATTTTATTTTGATAAAGTAGCTTACCAACTTTAGCAATGCTGGAACCGATGTTTTGTGTGTGTTAGGAAACGTGATCATGTTTGTAACATTTTGTAATAATTTTGAATGTTAAATGTTCAAAAAAAAGTGTGTCATTTCAACTGTTTCCTTCTACAAGCAGCATCAACTTTAAACACTTATTGGCTTATTATTAATCACTGGATAAAGGTCTGCTTGTATTTGTGTACACTCACAATGAAAGCAAACAGATTTATGCATAATATAGCAATGTAATAATAGTATTAGTATTTTCACATCTAGCAATAGGGGTTGCACAGACTAACTTCAGAGCTTGAAGTTAGTCATACAATAGGATAATAAATCACATTTAGCTGTGAATTAGGATACACAGTACAGCAGATGCACACACACATAGCTACAGACAGTAGTTAGCTACAGACAGTAACACAATACATCAGCATCTCGACACAGCAGTTCTACAGTACAGTCATTACATCACCAACGGAATCACACACACATCTAAGATACGTGTTACACGTGCACTTAGCACATCACAGCTCACAGCTACAGACAGTAGCGTACAATAGCTATCACGCGCAGATCACACACACATAGCTACAGATAGTGTACAATACATTGACAGTAGCGCGTACACATCACGTGCTACAGACAGTCAGCGCAGATCACACACACATAGCTACAGACAGTATACGCGCAGATCACACACACATAGCTACAGACAGTATACAATACATCACGCGCAGATCACACACACATAGCTACAGACAGTAGTGTGTACAATACATCACGCGCAGATCACACACACATAGCTACAGACAGTAGCGCGTACAATACATCACGCGCAGATCACACACACATAGCTACAGACAGTAGCGCGTACAATACATCACGTGCAGATCACACACACATAGCTACAGACAGTAGCGCGTACAATACATCACGCGCAGATCACACACACATAGCTACAGACAGTAGCGCGTACAATACATCACGCGCAGATCACACACACATAGCTACAGACAGTAGCGCGTACAATACATCACGCGCAGATCACACACACATAGCTACAGACAGTAGCGCGTACAATACATCACGCGCAGATCACACGCACAGAATCATTCAGCGCACAGTGTTCTGTGATTTCTCTGTAAAATAGCTTAGAAACTGAAAAGTTCAAGCATATATTTCTTAACTAAACCCCACAGCTTCACCACTAGTAGAGAGACGCTGCAGGTAGAATTAATTCACACGCAACCGCTCTCACTAATGCATTCATTCATATGAATGTAATCTTTACTGTACTATTTATCTGTATCTGATTTAGAACGAGCAGGAAGACTAAAGAACTGATAAAAATAAGCTGTTATAGGTGCAATAATCATGTGGGCAGCACTGTGTCATATTTCATAGCTGTGTACAAGGTGTTTGTCACAGCTCCAGACTTATTTGTTCATTAATGACGTCATCAGCAACTAGTCGACTTCGACTTGAATCACATAAAAGTCGACTTTAAAAAATCAGAAGTCGTTCAACCCCTAATGTGCACTACTGTCTGTTCAAAATAAATGAAAAGAAACCGAGCATAGTAGAATTTTTTTTTTCCTGTTGTACCGAAATCCTATCGAATCGTGACCCCCGAAACGAGGTACGTACCGAACCGTGACATCTGTGTACCGTGCCACCCCTAGCAGCTTGTCAGTGAACTATGGCTCTGTGTATTAACTGCCGCTTCGTCTGAAAACAGGTGATGAAGATTTACCGCCAATCACGGAACCGGCTTTACTGTCGAGATGCGCATGTTAATCGAATTCAATTAATTGCACAGCCTTTATATATATGTGACCCTGGACAATAAAAGTCGCTGGGGTATATTTGTAGCAATAGCCAAAAATACATTGTATGGATTAAATTATTTATTTTTCTTTTATGCCAAAAATCATTAGGAAATTAAGTAAAGATCATGTTCCATGAATATATTTTGTAAATGTCCTACTTTAAATATATAAAAACTTACATTTTGATTAGTAATATGCATAGCAAAGAACTTCTTTTGGACAATTTTAAAGGTGATTTTCTCAATATTTCGATTTTTTTTTACACCCTCAGATTCCAGATTGTCGTTTTAATATTGTCCTATCCTAACAAACCATACATCAATGGAAAGCTTATTTACTCAGCTTTCAGATGATGTATAAATCTCAATTTAGAAAAATGTACACTTATGACTGGTTTTGTGGTCCAGGGTCACATATATATATATATATATATATATATATATATATATATATATATAGAGAGAGATGATATATTTTTTTATTAAACAAATATTATGGTCTATTAACTCATAAATATTATTGGTTTTGGTGACAATGACATTTTACAATCTGAACTAATATTGCCCTGTTATAAAATAGTCATGATCCAATATTTTAAGACATTTATTGACCTTGACACACAGTTTTGAGGCTCTGCAGGGGTTTCTGTTTCTTCAGTTTTTTTTTTCTCAAATATAAATAAGCATTGATATTAGGACAGTTGTATCAGCCATTATAGAAGAAGTGTGTTCAAGTCACTGTATGAATGAATTGCATTTCTGTACAATTTTTTAATAATGCCGGGGAAATAAAGCAATAAGCCCCAAGAAGCCGTGATTTACAGTGAATTTATAACAGCTAAGGGATGTTGTAACCCCCTTAGCTGTTATACATTCACTGTAAACCATGGCTTCACGGGGCTTATTGCTTTTATAAAACGGTTATTCCATATATGTTGTAAGGTTTCACAAAATAAAACAGAGCAAATAAAGTGTAATGATATTGATAAAAACATTATTCTTCTACCAAACAATGTAGTTCCTCAGAAACCGTTTATACTAGAGCATTTTTTTTCTTCATCTACACTGGCGTTTCTGCTGCGTTTCAGAAACGACCTCCGTCTACACTACACAACATAAATTGCATGTCACGTGACCATTCATGCTGGTATAACCATAGATTTATAGATGTATAGGTAGATTCCCTATTATTTAGATGGCGGATGCGTCTGCGTGCTTGAAATGGTCGAATGGGGAATCTACCTATACATATCCATGGGTACAACAATGTGCATGATGTTATTGTTTACACGTCATCAAGGATACGCAGAGCAAAAATGTGGGCAGCCATGCCATCGTTTTCAAAAGACTCCGTTTTTATCCGTTTACTCTGAAACACAACCCCCGAGTTTACAAACTAAAACGGGGTCTGCAGCGTTTTCAAAAGTCAATTTTCGAGGGTGGAAAACGCTGGAATAGTGTAAAAGATAGGTGTAACCGTAGCAAAAGTTATGCGTTTTAAAACGGAAACACTCCAGTGTAAATGGAGGGTTGTGGTTCCAACAAAGTGGTTGCCGAGCAACAGACAAATGTTAACAAAGGTGTATGTTTAAAGAGTAATTTACAACAGCTTCGAACTTGTCTCAACCAATCAGAATCAAGGACCAGAAGTATCCGTTTTATGAGTGTCATTTTATTAACCCATGTCCATGTTTTCTGTAAAGTCCCATGAATCCAAATTGTGCTGTTATGTTTATCTTGGATCTGGTTAATAAATAGTGGCCATCTGCGGGGCCCGTTGTGCTTGTTATGAGAGAATCTGTTTGCGGCGCTTCTGCTATTTAAAATCTGCTTGTGTTATCGACGAACCCCATCCATGGCATGACTTTCCAGCTAGGCCGATTTAGTGTGCCGATGACTATCTGCCAGATCAGTGCTGTAGCAACACTCGTACTGTAGCTTTCTATGAGGTTTCCTCTGCCGAGTCACATTCTAGTCATGTACGCACCTCGAAAGTAAATCAATGGCAGAGTAAAAGGCCTAAACAGCTCTCAAACTCTAGTAAGCAGCAGTAATCCAGAAAACAACAGCTACTTTCATATTGACCTTGTTTGCTGTCATGGCAAAGAGCAGAGTCAATTGCTTCCTGTTGGCGTTGTCAAATTCAGGGCTAATGGAAATTATTTTTAACTCTTCATGATTGATTTGATTGTGTCGAGCCATTAAACCTAGCTATGGAGATCATAAACTCATTCTGTAGAGTGTGTGGATGTACAGCGCGCTCAGATCGCTGGTGTCGCGTGCAGAATGTTAATGTATCAGAGCTTCAACTCCTCCTGAGGCAGCCGCACCAGCACAGTGACATATACGAGCTCACTCTACTGGAGACATATTCATAAGCAGAGGATATTTGTTTAACGGCATTATTGGGTTTGTTCAAACAAACGAATCCCATGAGGTGGAGATGCCATTTGGACGTCAACCCCACACGCGCACACACACACACACACACACTGATTGAAGTTGTTTCAAATAATGAGCCTGGCGATGAAAGCTCTGACAAGCAGTGACAATTAAAAGGAATCTCTGTTCCTAAATATATTGGAATTGAGTCATTCTTTTGTCTGTCCTAATGCCTGGTGTCCACTGGGAATGCTGACAATGAAAAAACAACGCAAAGGTTTTTACTTTCAACGCTTTCTCTTTGTTCTCCGGTCGGAGCTTGTTGGCAGAATGTGAAGCGTGATACCAATGTGTCCTAATTGACAGGATACTCTGGAGATGTGCGCCCGCGAGAACGAGTTCAAAAGCATCCTCTTCGCCCTGTGCTACTTCCACGCGGTGGTGGCGGAACGGAGGAAGTTCGGCCCTCAGGGCTGGAACAGGAGTTACCCGTTCAACACCGGAGACCTGACCATCTCCGTCAATGTGCTCTACAACTATCTGGAGGCCAACACTAAGGTGAGAGAAGCAGAGTTTGTTTATGTGAGTGTACTTATTGAACTAAGGAGAGTGAAACACCTGCTGACATGCGGTGTGTTAAAAGAGACTCATGTGGCTCTGGAGTGTGTGTAATTACTCACCCACACCTACACAACAACCTGCTCCCAATTTAATATTCATGCCCTTCATTGCACCCAGCAATTAAGCATCACTGCTTGCTTTTATGGCAAAAACCCAGTGCTAAAGAGCTATGGACTCGAACTAGATCTTCATTTCCTGAAGGAAATAGCAGTGCGAGGCAGCAGAGCAGTGTTAGATACGTTTGGTTCAGTGTAATGATGCGTTAAAGCCATTGTCATGATTCTCAGCAAGTGTCATGTTTCACTCGAGTGCTGCGTATAACTATAGCTATAAATACCTTAAATATATGCTAGGACAACACCAATCACAAAACATCAATTACAGGCGTAATTCAGTATGCAAATTTAATTGTTGGTTACAATTTGATTACTGAATAATCTGTAAGTCAATGGAAGCTTTTCAAACCTTTAAATAGATAGTTAACCCAAAAATTCAAAATGAGTAAGCATATCCAGCCATAGACTGAAAGTCAATAGTACTTCATACTGTCAAGATCTAAAATGCACAAATAAATTATAGACTAAATTATAGATTATATAGACTTGTGCACTATATTCCAACAGCAGGGGATCATCAGTGAACTATGACTTACATTTCCATCTTGGTTCAGAAGGTTTGGAATATATTGTGAAGTCATATAGACTGGATGTTTTTTTTTAGGTTTTGCATTACATTTTGTTACATCAAAAATGCATTACTTTGTTACTTTTTATGCTGGGTTTGCTTGGGCTGGGTTTGCTTATTAGTTTTTTTAATAACAATAAAATAAAATTATATTTTTGGCAACTGTAAAGGCCCTTTTTACACCAAAAGTGAAATGAATAAACCTCAGGCTGAAGGAAGTGCCTCTGCATCTCACTCGCGATTTATCTCAACACGGGACAGTAAAACAAAGTAACTAGCATTACATATTTAAAAAAGTAACACATTTTGTTATGAGACTTTTTAACAGGCCAGTGACTGTGGTTCACCAACAAAGAGAGACGGGGTTGAACATTTAATGAGCTGCTGTTCTTTCCTGATCCTCTAACGTATTTCAGCTTTACTGTCCAATCGGTTTGCCCACACTCCATCTCTGCAGGTCACAGCGCTCGCATTAACCTCCTCTCACCTGGGAACGGCTTCATCTGGCTCTGGCGCCGTGCCGTCACACACCCACATTACCTTAATCACATTACTCAGAGTCGCCGTTCAAATGCGGCCGTAACACTCATCCGCAGGGGCTGCAGAGCATGACGCTCAACACACACTAGAGAATGAATGAGTCTCATATACCTCAAACACACACTTGGGAGCAGTGAAACACCTCAGAAGAGCAGCTTAGTGCTTTCAGAGCTGTGGTTTAGACTAGTTCAGGTTTGAACTGCCATCTCTTCATCTAGGTGCCATATGATGACCTGCGCTATCTCTTCGGTGAGATCATGTATGGGGGTCACATCACTGATGACTGGGACCGCAGGCTGTGCCGCACATATCTGGAGGAGTTCATCAAGCCGGAGATGGTGGAGGGAGAGCTGTATCTGGCGCCTGGTTTCCGTCTGCCGGGAAACACGGATTACAACGGCTATCATCAGGTAAAGAGATTCACCAAACTTGGCCAGCCTTATATATCCAGATCTGTGGGACATAAAGCTGTGGGCGTGAGTGTGTCATATCAGTTATGATCGCAGTGATAAGTGCAGATGGTTAGGAACTGATGAAAGTGCAGTAATGGGTCACTACGTCTGGGGTTAGACTGGGGCCTGTAAGCATCTTGAGACTCTATGGAAATTTAAGACAAAACAAAATGATTGAACTTTTTTTTCTGGGCTGTCAAAGTGATTATACACTCACTGGTCACTTTATTAGGTACACCTTGCTAGTACCGGGTTGGACCCCCTTTTGCCTTCAGAACTGCGTTAATTCTTCGTGTCATAGATTCAAAAAGGAGTTTGAAACATTCCTTAGAGATTTTGGTCCATATTGACATGATAGCATCACGCAGTTGCTGCAGATTTGTCAGCTGCACATCCATGATGCGAATCTCCCGTTCCACCACATCCCAAAGATGCTCTATTGGATTGAGATCTGGTGACTGTGGAGGCCATTTGAGTAAAGTGAACTCATTGTCATGTTAAATAAACCAGTCTGAGATGATTTGAGCTTTGTGGCATGGTGCATTATCCTGCTGGAAGTAGTCATCAGAAGATGTGTACACTGTAGTCATAAAGGGATGGACATGCTCAGCAACACGACTCAGGTAGGCTGTGGCGTTTAAACGATGCTCCTGTGGCGTTTAAACGATGCTCAATTGGTACTAAGGGACCCAAAGTGTGCCAAGAAAATATTCCCCAAACCAATAAACCACCAACACCAGCCTGAACCGGTGAGACAAGGCAGGATGGATCCAGGCTTTCATGTTCTTTACACCAAATTCTGACCCTACATCTGAATGTCGCAGCAGAAATCAAGACTTATCAGACCAGGCAATGTTTTTCCAATCTTCTGTTGTCCAATTTTGGTGAGCCTGTGCGAATTGTAGCCTCTGTTTCCTGCTCTTAGCTGACAGGAGCGGCACCCGGTGTGGTCTTCTGCTGCTGGAGCCCATCTGCTTCAGGGTTCGACGTGTTGTGTGTTCAGAGATGGTATTCTGCATACTCTGGTTGTAACGAGTGGTTATTTTAGTTTATGTTGACTTTCCATCATCTCTAACCAGTCTGCCCATTCTCCTCTGACCTCTGACATCAACAAGGCATTTTCGTCCACACAACTGCCGCTCACTGGATATTTTCTCTTTTTCGGACCATTCTCTGTAAACCCTAGAGATGGTTGTGCGTGAAAATCCCAGTAGATCAGCAGTTTTTTAAATACTCAGACCAGCCCGTCTGGCACCAACAACCATTCCACGTTCAAAGTCACTTAAATCCCCTTTCTTCCCCATTCTGATGCTCGGTTTGAACTTCAGCAAGTCGTCTTCACCACATCTAGATGCCTAAATGCATTGAGTTGCTGCCATGTGATTGGCTGATTAGCAATTTGTGTTACCAAGCAATTGAACAGGTGTACCTAATAAAGTGGCCAGTGAGTGCATATATACAAATTAATAAGAGCTGTCAAGTTAATTTTAATACATTTTTTTCATAATTTATTTTCCAGAGTCAAGATTATTTGTATAGCGCTTTTTACGATACAATCGTAAGATTTAAGATTTATATATTGTAGATATACAATGAGGGTGCAAAACAAATATTTGTCAAAATATTGATAAAAATCACCTTTGTCCAAATGTAGTCCTTAGCAATGCATATTACTAATCAAAAAGTAAGTTTTTATATATTTACGGTTAGAAATTTACAAAATATCTTTATGGAACATGATCTTTACTTAATATCCTAATGATTTTTCGCATTAAAATAAAAATCGATCATTTTGACCCATACAATGTATTGCTGGCTATTGCTACAAATATACCCGTGATACTTATTATTGATTTTGTGCTCCAGGGTCACATATGTTATGCTGTTACTGTTATATACTTATAGATGGGGCTGGGTATCATTACAAATTTTAGATACATATTCCGATACGATACATTGAGCTCGATTACCGGTTCCTGAATGATACTTTTTTCAATATCAATTTTATGTTTTGACAAGATTACATTATCTCAAAAATGTTGGTTTTATTTTTTTCAGCTTGTTGACATTTATACAGACTCAAAGCCTCATCTCCTGACCCACTGCACAAAGGAACAAAATATATCCAATACAATAAATCAGTGCAATAGTTTTAATAAAGTTCAGTTCAGTTAGGCTACCTTTACACTAGTGCATGCTCGTTTTAAAACGCATAGCTCAGACAGAATCATAATTTCTATTTATTTATTCTAGGTTGTTAAAGACTTCAAGAAATTAAAAATCTTTATCCACTTTCATAAGTGGGGGTTTTATTTTCTTTCACCATATGTTTTATTATTAAATTCTGTGTTGTAGTATGTCTAATTATTTGAAAGCATAAAACAGCTTAGTTTATTCAAATGTATTCTTAAAATAGGCTTATGAAATGTTTTCTTTTTCCTCAGAAATTCTGTGTCCTGTATCTGGTTTTCAAATGAAGGCATAAAATATTAATTTAATTTATCTTTAAATTATTGAAAATGTAACTATTTATTTATTTTGGCAAACAAAGGGCTTACTATTAAAATTAAAACGTGGAAGAAATTTTGTGTGATCATTACTTAAAAAATATAATTTTAATAGTAGTAGCAGTATGTACATTCTGCTGAACAATATTAATTCATTTATCTCACAGTGTCTTCCAAGTTTAACCAAACTTTTATTTTGACGTGTTGTCATGAATAACTTTACAATTATGAATGTGTATATGATATGACTAGTTTTACTCAAATCAAACAATTGAGGAATACAATAAGCGATACATTATAAAGAGGCAAACAGACACAGGAAGTGCTTGTAATACAAATTTCTAGGCTTTGTTCAGAGCAAATTCTAGCCAGACAGTGAGAAGTTAAGGGAAAGAGAGCAAAGATAAGAAAAGGGAGCGAAGGATTTTTTTTTTTTTTTTTTTTACGATGTAGTCAAGTGATGACGGAAGAGATGAGTTTTCAGGTGTTGCTTGAAAATTGTCAGGGATTCAGCATTCCGGATGGGGGTGGGAAGTTCATTCCACCAGCCAGGAACGGTGAATGAAGGCGTCGCTCGCTCGCAGATCTCAGTCTTCTTGAGGGGATGTAGATTGTCATAAGTGAGTGGAAGTAGGAGGGTGCTGAGCCTGTGGCTGTTCTATATGCAAGCATCAGTGTCTTGAACTTGATGCGAGCTGCAACCGGGAGCCAGTGCAGGGGGATAAAGAGAGGTGTAACATGGGCCCTTTTGGGTTCGCTGAAGACCAGTCGTGCTGCAGCATTCTGAATCATCTGTAAAGGTTTTATTGTGCATGATGGAAGTCCAGCTAGAAGAGTATTGCAGTAGTCCAGTCTACAAAAAAAGGGCCTGCACAAGAAGTTGTGCTGCATGCTGTGTAAGTTAGGGCCTGGTCTTTCTGATGTTGTGTAGTGCAAACCTGCGAGATCGAGCAGTTTTTGCAATGTGGTCTTTGAAAGTCAGCTGGTCATTTACACCAAGATTTCTGATGCAATGTGGTCTTTGAAAGTCAGCTGGTCATCGAAAATTACACTTTGCCAGGTTGTTCTTTCATCCATGGAGCAATGTGTCCGCCAGACAGCCTGAGATCCGTGCAGCTACCGTTGGATCACGCTCTGGTCGAAATGAGTTGGAGTGGCAGGGAAGATAAGCAAAAGCTGGTTTGAGAAACCATGTGCTTTGATGGGACCCAGTGATGTAGTGTATGTGGAGAAGAGGAGGGGTCCAAGAACTGATCCCTGAGGAACCCCAGTGACCAGTTGATGTTCTGTGGATGCCTCCCCTCCCCAGGCCACCTGAAAGACCTACCATTGAGATAGGATTCAGACCAACAAGTGGAATCTGTGATGCCCAGTGATGAGAGGGTGATCCGTGCAGCAGCAGATAGATCCAATTGGATCTGATGATTTGGAATCAGCGAAATGAGAGATAGAGTTGTGTGTCAGCATAGCTGGTTTGACTGAGAGTAGCCAGTTCAGTTGAATGTCCCGTCTGAGTGATTGGTTAGCTTCCAGTAGATGCTTTGACAGAAATTAGTATAACTGGTTGAAAACAACTCGTTCAAGAGTTTTCGCTAAATAGAATTAGAGAGACAGGTCTGTATCTGTAAGTTAATGTAGGTTTTTTGAGCAGTGAGGAACCCCAGTGACCAGTTGATGTTGTGGATGCCTCCCCTCTGGAAGGAGAAGTTTGGATACTTCTAGTGTGGGGACCAGAAGGAGAAGAGGGGAGTTTTTGCAGTAGATGTGGTTGGTTTGAGTTCTGCGTGTGTGGAGCTGGGATTCAAACCAGTTTTGTTTGTGAAGAATGCAATCCCTGGCAGAGTGATGCCCAGTGATTAAGGAGTTGGTGGGGGGTGGTGGAGGGGGACAGAGGAGAGAGTTGAATGTTTTGATTAGATTGCTGTGTCAGATTGCTTTTTTGTTGTGGATGGTTAAGCCTTGGCAGTATGGAAAAAAAGATGAAAGCAAAGACTGATAGATACTTAGGTCTGAGGGATCTTTAGATGTGTGCCATTTTCTCTCTGCTGCCCTGAGTTTGGAGCGATGTTCACGAAGAACATCAGATAACCAGGTGTTAGAAGGGGCAGCATGCGCTGGCCTGGAGGAGAGAGGACATATATGGTCTAGACAAGAAGTTAAAGTGGAGAACAAAGTGTCAGTTGCAGCGTTCAAATCCAGAAAGGAGAAATGGGAAGGTGAGGGAAGAGAGGAAGACACTACAGAGGAAAGATGTGAGGGTGAAAGGGAACAAAGGTTTCGTCTAAAGGTAACTGGTAGAGGTGTTGAACTAAAATGTAATGCAGTAGTGGTCAGAGGTGAGGGGTTTTACCAAAATTTTAGCTGCAACACAATCCAGTAGGTGTGTAAATGCTTGGCTGAGTGCCTGTGGTGGTAAGGCGTTAGTAAATGATGCTAGGAGTTTTACAGCATGGCTTGTTCAAAACTACTTTGAGGACAACAGGCCATCCAGCTCTTCTAGGAAGGTGCCCAATTGCCCAGGCGGGCGATAAATGACTACAACATGGAGTTTTACTGGAGCTGCTACAGTAATAGCATGGGATTCCAATGAGTAGTTATTGCATAGGGGAGTGTAGGTTGAGTATTTCCAATTGTTAGAAATGAGAAGACCAGTACCTCCACCCTTCCTAACCTGACGTGTCAGAGAAAGAAAAGTTGTTAGAGAGCGCAGCAGGGGTAGCTGAGTCTTCTGGACGAATCCAGGTCTCAGTCAGGCCCAAGAAGCTGAGTGCAGTTTGTGAAGCAATAGCGAAAAGATCAGATCTGCTTTGTTGACAGCAGACTGACAATTCCAGAGCCCCATAGAAAAAGAGAGGTAAAGAAGAAGAGGTGCAGATAGGCCACAGGTGAGCAAGATTGCGTTGCCGTTTGCGTTTGATGTAGGAGCGTTGTTGTGAGACAAACGGATGACAGAGGTTGGGAAAAGGAGGATAGAAAGGGGAAAGAGGAAATAAATTAATAGATAAAAATAGGTAAGTGCGTTGCCGGTGTCGTTACTCGGTTGAAGTCACGCAGTAAAAAGTTGCAGGTCTTTACACTCGTAGGTCTTCACACTAGGGGGCTGAACACGAGGGCTGGATGCTTCCGCTTCTGCGCCGGCTAACTAAGCTCAACTTAAATACACAGCTAATCCACTTGAGTGGAAACAGCTGTCCACGCCTTTTTAATTATCACAATAAAGCCTATAGCATGCGAATGGCTCGAATCGAAACTAAGTGCGGTTCAGTTTTCCACCCTTTAATCGCAGTTTAGCAGGTAGCAAGCAGTCTTTTTGTACTTTCTAATTACAGCCAATGGCAAACAACAAGCACAATTAGCACAAACGTTTTCAATAAAAAAGCAGTAAACTAATCACTTCTCACAACTAGCAGATATTTACTCTAAAAGAAAGAAAAAAATTGTATTAATCAAAACACTTACGTGCTCTTGCCGCCTCTGCAGTCAGTACGCTTATGAACACTCAAGAGCAAGTTGCTTGTATGTCTGCAACCCTAGTTATACGCATGTATGAATATCTATATTTGCAATAGACTTCAGCAGATTATTTTACTAAACTAACAATACAAAAAGACGAAGCCGTTAGCTTCACAAACAAAACTAGTTATACAGAGTCAAACCAACATGCGTGAAAGTTATGGAGTAAGTTTCAGGACAGAGATGAGACATCTTGTTGAATGTGATTAGATTGCGACACATTGACCGTTCCAAGATGGCAGACGCGTCAACGTGTCTGGAGCGGTCGAATGTGGCTTTTGATCTTGTTGTGACTTTTTCATTAACTGATCTGGTGGAATGACCTTATGAAGCCTGAGCAGCTGGAAAGAGAGTGATTTCATTTAAAGTTTTCTGAAAAATCCTTCCTACGTCTGCCTAATGCACTTGCATGTTGTTGCCTGTTTTTTGAGATAATGTCCTCATTTGTAAGTCGCTTTGGATAAAAGTCTGAATGACACTTCTGAGTATTTTATTTTCCTTTTGTGCCCTGAGTTTGGAGCACAGGATGTGAGTAAATGCTCTCTGGTTAATGGAAGATTATCAAGAACATCAAAGTTGCATCCCTAATGCACATGCCTGTTTAGATAGTGGAGTTTGAATGACACTTCTGAGTATTTTATTACATTTTGTGTGATTGACATGTTGCTCTCTCACATCTCCTGCATGGATCAGCAGCCCAGATTAGAACAAGCTAATTAACAAAGCCTCTTTTCTGTTATTCCTTCAAGTATCAGGGATGCTGGGTCATGCATGGCCGATATTTTGGCACTAACAGTAAAACAATACATTTAGGGTTCATCATTAGGATTGAAGGCTCGTGTTGGTTTGTGTTTGTGTGAATGTCTGCGGTGATCCCGAGGCTCACTGTCTCTCATCTGCACTGCTTTTAAATCGTGACACAGACACATCATAGACGAGAGGCCCAGTGGACGTGTCTTCATGTTTGATGTGTAGTTCAGCCTAATGATGATCTCAGCACCACCTCATTACAGTTACACACCTCATCACCTCTCTCTGGATCTGTTTCAGTACATAGATGTCGCTCTTCCGCCTGAGTCCCCTTACCTATACGGCCTGCACCCGAACGCAGAGATCGGCTTCCTCACGCAGACGTCAGAGAAGCTCTTCCGCACCGTGCTGGAAATGCAGCCCAGAGACGGAGGATCGGGAGAGGGAACGTCCGGATCACGTGACGAGAAGGTTTTGGAGAAACACTTTCACCACATTATTTAGCTACGATTTGTAATAGTGAGAAAAGGGGAAGGGAAATATTAATATGTCAAAGTATTGCAATATTTTACCTCTTGATACTATATCGATGTTCTCACAGCAAAAAAAATCAATACTTTTTGTTAAATATTCCACATGAATGTTTTGAGGGAAGAAGATGAACACACACTGAATTTCTATTTGATCCAAATCCAAAATCAGATCAAGCTAAAAATATACTTGCACAGGGGCGTCTAGTTTCCACTGGGGAAACTGAAACTAGCAAGTACAACCCCACAATATTTATACCATGGTTAATGGAAACGTGTAGAATTATACATTAATTATATTCATTGTGTTCAGAGATTTTATGATAAGCGCTATATTCCATCTGAAACATGAAACTAGGACCAATCATCTGCACAAAATGACTGAAAACCAGTTTAATTTTGCATCAGTTGCATGCAAATCTTTGTACATTTGGTTCAGCATGTTTCAATCGGGTAAAACAAATTTGTTCAAGCCACTCTCATCATTTACTACTTAGTAAAGGAGAATGGATAAGAACATACATCAAAATTAACCACACAACCTAAAAAGACAGATGAGGAAAACATCATCCTGCACCAACATAAAGAAGACCTTTTAAACTACTGATGTCCACAGGAAGTCGTGGCCTAATGGTTACAGAGTCGGACTCGTAACCCAAAGGTTGTGAGTTCGAGTCTCGGGCAGGCAGGAATTGTAGTTGGGGGGAGTGAATGCCCAGCGCTCTCTCCAACCTCAATACCATGACGAGGTACCCTTGAGCAAGGCACCGAACCCCCAACTGCTCCCCGGGCGCCGCAGCATAAATGTGTGTGCACTTTGGATGGGTTAATTGCAGAGCACAAATTCCGAGTATGGGTCGCCATATGTCACGTCAATTTCTTTCTTTATCTAGAATTTACCACGGTTTAATGTACAGTAGTAATTAGTTACTGTGGTCAATTTCAATGTTTTTTCTTCAGATTTCGCATTATGTTGTAGCTATAGTTTCTAAATGTATAGGCTGCTATTTTTCATTATGCTATCAATTTAAAACAGAAATACAGTGAAAGTAAGCATAGTAAGGAGGAGCCATCAATGCTCTTACCTGTAATCAAAGCTTTACTGCAGCAAAAGCTACAGTTAAATAACTAGGGGGGATTTTCATAAACCAGAGTCTGGGCCTTCATGAATTATTGACCAAGCAGTCAATATTCCCAGTTATGTTATAAACCATAATGTAAGCTACCTGTACCACAAAAGACCATTCTTAGAGCACATCTTATAGCAGGCATCCTCAAATCTGGCCCACTCCTGCAGAGTTTAGCTCTAACCCTAATCAAACACACCTGAGCATGCTAATCAGAGTCTTCAGCATCATTAGAAAATCACAGGTAGTGAGTTTGATCAGGGTTGGATCTAAACTCTGCAGCAGATTGGCCCTCCAGGGAAAGATTTGAGGAACCCTGTCTTAGAGTCTCAGTGTTACATTTAACCTCATTAAACTCTCAGAGTGTGAATGTGCTCTCGGTAAGGGTCGTGGTGATCACATCGTCACGTCTCGAGACAGACTCTGAACGGTCCTCGTGTCTGAAGAGGTTAAACTCGGCTCATTTCCAAGCAGCGGCTGCTTTCAGAGGCCTCTGACATTTAAGAGATTAGATATGGGAGTCGTGGAAGAGTGCTTGAATGCATTATGACAGCTGACCTTTTTTATTTTAGAGATTGGGATTTGTAAGCAATGAGCACTTTGCATTAACTCCTCATGTATCTGACATAGACAAATAGATCTGCTGAGAGGATCGCGATTAATGAGCCCAGACTGTCAGCTGTTAGTTTACATTCACGTGCTGTCTGAAATCACTCGGTCACTCATTCTGTGAAGCTGATTTGATTCAGACACCTGCTTTGTTAGCTTGATTGTTATGTTTAATATATTTGTTCATTGTTGTTAGTATTTATTCTATTGAATCCTTCTCATCCATACTGTGCTGTGTTTCTGCGCTCAGAGAAGAGATATGTCCCTAAGCAGTAATACCTTCATCAATAACATGATCGGACTTATTAGATGATTACTTTCCTGCAGGCTAATTGAATACTTGGTTCATCCTGCAAACGATCATTTCCTCTGTGTGCAATGTACTGATTTACCAATAATGTTTCCTCAGTAAATTAGTCAACCAAGAAAGATAAAAACACTTATGCTAATGAACAAAAATGACTAACATTTACTAATTACCAACCTGTATCATTTTTCTTTAAAATCATTATATTTGAATTAATGGATGACGTATTTAAAAAAAAATTGCATACTTTAAGGGAGTGATTTGAAGTGTTCAGCGTGATGGATTGATGAGAGCAGTTGCTGACGTGTGTTTGTGTGTCCAGGTGAAAGCGGCGCTTGATGAGATCCTTGAGAAGCTTCCGGAGGAGTTCAACTTGGTGGAGATGATGGGGAAGGTGGAGGAGAGGACGCCGTATATTGTTGTGGCGTTGCAGGAGTGTGAGCGCATGAATTTCCTGACACAAGAGATCAAACGCTCTCTAAAAGAGCTCAATCTAGGCCTGAAGGTTAGACACACGCACACACACACACACACACACACACACACACACACACACACACACACACACACACACACACTGTAACTGAATGGCTTGCTGTTGTACTGAGTTTCCAACCCCTTTTGTCTGCTTCTGTACAAATCTCATCAACACATCAAATGCTGATCAGGTGGCTGAATGGTTTTTATGCTATATTATTAAAATCTGATATGCAGTCAGTTATTGCTTTCTTCACACACCTGCTAGAATGACACATCTGACTCTTTCCTGGTGCTTGGTAACGGCAGAAATTAAATCGCTAGCGTGCTGGCGAGAGAGTCATGTTGCTCTTTTCAGACCTATTTTAACTGCATTAAATTCTTGAATGATGGTAAGCCTTATAAAGAAAAGACAACTATTAACTAACACAGGATTCTGGCCTTGGTAGATTCAAGAGGGAGTCACTGAGATGATTTCCATTACTGTGGTTTACCGACTGAAGCCCTTTGTGTCGTTCTGAGACACAACATGGAAAAAAAAATCTAAATTATTCACATATTCCTGAATGTGTTTGGAGCCACGTTGCATTGTGGGAAATATTATGCTATGAAAACAAAATAATTAAAAGACGGCAGTGTGACACTGAGATTTATAGATGAGAGTAAACCCATTTTAGATGTATCTTTGTTTTTGCTTCATCTATATTCATATTCAGCTGTGACTTTTCCATTAAAAACAGTTATGCTATTTGGAGTGTGAAAAAAACATGTTTATAGTCTCTGTCATTTAAAGGGCTCATGTCATGAAGAATCACATTTAAATAAAAAAAAAATGCAATAAAAAAAACGAAGCCTTAAAATCGACTCTCAAAAGTCTGTTTGTTTACATTAGCACTGAACATTTTCAAGGTGCCTGTTGATTTATTCTGTCCACTTATGACTGAAACTGTGACTGTTTTAGCCACACAAAAAACACTTCATCTCAGGACCTCAAAAAGATATTATATATCACCCCATTTAAAGTTTTTTCTTCAACTGAATCATTGTACAGACCTGCACCGTAAATGGCAAACACTAGACGTTCATGTATTTTTTTTTATTACTAATCATTTTATTTGTTATTTAGGATTTATTTTTTAAACTTAACATTTAAAACAAATACATGTACATATCCTCACTTGAATCAGAAATGATCAAGCCACACTGTTTCTAGCCTGACCATATGTTTCTCTCTCAGGGTGAGCTCACAATGACTAATGACATGGAGAGTCTCCAGAACGCCATCTACCTGGACCAGGTGCCCGAGTCCTGGACCAAACGCGCTTATCCATCCATATCCGGTCTGGGCATCTGGTTCATGGACCTCCTGAACCGCATCAAGGAGCTGGAGGTCTGGACGTCTGACTTCTCCCTGCCCCCTGTGGTGTGGCTGGCCGGCTTCTTCAACCCACAGTCCTTCCTGACGGCCATCATGCAGTCCATGGCACGCCGCAACGAGTGGCCGCTGGACAAGATGGGCCTGCAGTGCGATGTGACCAAGAAGAACCGCGAGGACTTCAGCACGCCGCCGCGAGAGGGAGCCTACATCCACGGCCTGTTCATGGAGGGCGCCCGATGGGACACGCAGGTCAGACTCGCTGTTATTGGTTTTGAGAAGAAAGAGTAATATAGTGAAGTCGACTGTAAAACTGTCTGAAATGAGAGCGAGTGTTAAAGCTCCATGACAGTCGGTGAAGACGTGTGTACTGCGAGCAGGACTGCAGTGACAGGCTGTTTGCAGCATATTCATACTTCACTCCAGTCCATTTCATCTAGCAGCAAATATATGCGAAAAGAGCAAAAGATTGACATCAGAACAATTTACCACTAATCACACACTTTTGAATTTTTCTTCATCTTATCACATTACAGCTTTTCCCTCTGTCTCTCCTCGTTCTTCATACATGAATTACTGCTAAATTGTTTTGTAGAGTAGATAGCGGGGTAAGATGTGCCAGTAGGTTTGCTGTCACCGCAGACCGTGAACAGACCTGTAATACACAGCTGCATGCCATTCAAATATATAAATGCATAAAAAAATAAACAAATCAAAGTACATTTTCTACATGGCACGTACAATTCATTGTATGTACTAAATTTGTTAATGTTTAAAACCATATAATTAATTTTATGATTAATTATTGTCATGCGTCTCGGTGTTTAACTGACTGTGATAGTGAGCTTTGACTTCAAATATGGGATATACTAGCAAATTTCATATTTACTTACTTTACTTTACTTTTAGTCATTTAGCAGACGCTTTTATCCAAAGCGACTTACAAATAAGAAAAAGTAACTAAAACTATAAGTTACAAGTCTATAAATACTATATATACACATTTAAGACATAAATAAATTAAATAAAAATGACAAATGCATACAACAACATTTCAAAACTAAACATTTAAATGAAAACAAAAAAGCTAAAAACTATTCAAAATATTAAAACAACAAAAGGTATGAGTATAATAATGATTCTAACATAACACTAAGCAAACAGAAGTGAAACAAGTAGTAGGAAAGAGGAAAAATATATATATTTGAAGCATTATTACAAAAAAACTTATTTAGACTACATTCACATATTCTAAACATAGATTTTCTTGTCTCATTCATGAAAATGTGTATAATGTGGAAAAATAAATACTTAAATAGCTAGATAGGTAGGTCAATAGATACATTTGAATTACTGAGTTAATTATTTAATGACACCGCTATCCTGTCCATATTTCGGTGTCAATATTTCTATGGCTGCATGTTCTAGAAGCTTTCCAATCAGGCACATTCATTTCATCTCTTCTCGTTCTCTGGAGGTCAGGTGAAGTAAGCAGGGACACAGCGAGCTCCTCTACGCACAGATGAATCGTTCATGAATATTTTAGTGCATGTGTAAGATTTACTGGCTTAAATTCACACTGACTACATTGTCATGAAAAATTAAACAGGCGTTTTAAACACTGACCAGCATTTCTGATGAACGGGGCAGGGGTTTCTGCTCATTTAAATCCAAATGAAAACGAACATTGGGCTGATTTTATTCCCCGGCCTTTGAAGAACCCTAGAGGAGCACCTGCTATTCTCCAGCTGAGACTATAATGACACCAGCTCGATATTAACCAGCATTGTTTGCTTAATTAAAAAAATTGATTTGGTTAAATGAGTTGATTCTGAGAGCTGTCACTTTAACACTCGCTCACACAGGTCTGCAGAAACACACACACATGCTTCAGCACAGACACACAACAGAGTCTGTTTGCACCATTAGCGCTCTAATGAATTGAAATGCATGCGGATTTCTGCTAATGTCTCTAAAAAACAGTTTTAATTACGCACAGGAAGATTTTAATCACTGCGCCCCTCGACTGTTTTCCGCCGTAGTATTCGATGAACTTTAACTTAGATTCAGGATGCCTTTTGCCCTTTGGGAAAAGCTATTCCAGCTTATGCGAGTGTGAAAGCATATAAGCGGAGATGGAGCATCTGGCCTCATTTATATGAATGGGATTTAACACCTATTGCGACCACATCAAACACATGATGGCCTATATACATACCATTATTCTTATCGTATAGTTATCGTATGGCTTATTTCTGAAGATATTCTCTTAGCGGAGAAAGTAGTGTAATCAGCTTAGAGAGTTTTAAAGAGACGTGTCCATAAGTTTTCAGGCCCTGTAGAAGATCAAACACGAGTTCCTCTAAACGTGTGCTAGATGTGCAAGGACGCTTTCAGTGTTTTACTGACTGTATTTATTCAAAGAGTCGTAAAACTATCAGTGTTTAAAAGCACAATAAACTTTTACTGCAGCCGCGAGACAATTAGAGTGAAATCATAAACAGCGTCCTCTGTGGAGCACTGCAATGTCAACATTATTTGCATTTGTCCCTTTAATACTTGCAATCTTTGGTCTGTTGCTTGTGGAGCAGAAGAATATTAATGAATGCATGAACTATCTTCTGCAAGTTTCCCTGTTCTTAGAGACTGGTGGTGTTACTTACAAGAGTTTTCAGTTTAGTGAAGGACAATTCAAACTCAAGATAATTCTGTAATACTGCCACCACCAACAGAAACTCAGTTCAGGTCAATTGGTGTGTTTTTTTCTCTCTGCAAACATGGAGCCTCTTTATAATAATTGTAATAAACATTATGAAATACATTCCAGATTTCAAGTCTGATTTGATACAAGGTATTATTTTGCCAATTTTATATATTAATTATATTACTAATTCTGATTATTTTTGTCAAGAAATGTATCTATTGCTATTATCAATAAATAAACCTATTAGTGCATTGCATCATCAAACACACCTTTTATGTGATGAAATCATATTAGATCATTATCATAAAAAGGATAGTTCACCCAAAAAAGAAAATTATTTCATTAATTACATTAATTACCTCATATCGTTCCAAACCCGTAAGACCTTCGTACATCTTTGGAACACTAATGAAGATATTTTAGATGAACTCCGAGAGCTTTCTGACCCTGCATAGACACCAATGCAACTATCACATTCAAGGCCCAGGCTCATCTATTTCTTCACGTGGACTGTTTTAATGATGCCTTTACTCCCTTTCTGGGCCTTGAACATGGTAGTTCCATTGCTCTCTATGGAGGGTCAGAAAACTCTCGGGTTTCATCAAAATGTCTTAATTTAACGAAGGTCTTACGGGTTTGGAACGACATGAGGGTGAGTAATTAATGACAGCATTTTCATTCTTGGGTGAGCTATCCCTTTTAACCTGCCATGAAATGAAATCAACGTTTTAATGGAATATTGCAATGAATTATAAATCATTATAATTTATCCTTGCACATCATTATATATATATTTTATTTTTTTTATGTGCCCTCATAATGTTTAATAACACAGTAATTTTCTCGATGTTCAAAAAGCAGTTTTACTCAGATCTACATCACATTTCATGCTGAAATTTAAAAGATATGTACTTAGCATAAATTCAAATATGAATATACAGTATATATTATGAGCACATGAATAGCACGTTTTATATTGAAATAATATAATGTATGCCATTATATTATGAACCTCATATAATGCAGTATGTTTAATTGGTGAGTTATCATGTAGAGTGATTATAAAGGTGAAAACGATGATCCTCTAATGTTTGTGTTTTAGGCTGGCCTAATGGTGGACGCCCGTCTAAAGGAGCTCACGCCCACAATGCCGGTGATTTTCATCAAAGCCATTCCTGTGGACAAACAGGAGACCCGCAGCCTGTACCAGTGTCCCGTCTATAAGACCCGACAGCGTGGACCCACGTATGTCTGGACCTTCAACCTGAAGACCAAAGAGAAACCGTCCAAATGGACCCTCGCTGGAGTCGCTCTGCTGCTTCAGATATAAACTACCTGCTTGCATTTCACTGATAACTTATTTGCTACCAATAACACCAAAATGCATGATTTAATGACACAGCACCTTTTTTAGAACTTAGTATATTCCTATTTTTTGTGTGCCGTTAGGAAAAGGCAAATTCCATTGCAAACATTTGCACAAACACGACGTGCCATACAGTTAAATTAAAAGCACTTTGATGAACCGGTTTGATATTTGCTCAGTGTATTTTTCTTTCACTGATTTGTGTGACTCTGCTCTGCTTCTGTTCTCTTGAGTTTAAAACAGTAAGCCTACAAATCTCAGTTCTATCACATTCAAACATCTCACCCTGAGAAACCGTGGCGTCGGTCTGAAGAAAGTGCAACACCTCAGTGAATCCGCCGCCGCGGCAGCAGCGATGAGCCTCCAGGGTCACTTATATCTGTTATTGAGAAAACTTAACAACACGTACAGAGACTGAGCTATGAAACAGGGCCACAGGGAAACAGAATATGTGGAGAAAAGCAATAAATCCATCCAGAATCCAATTACAAAGCACCAGGAAACGGAGCTTCATGTGACACACAGCTTCTGCCGTGCTCTTTATATTCATATCTCTCGTGTCCCGGCGTAAGGGATAGGAGACAAACGCGTTAAAGAAATAATTATGAAACTGACACGAAATATAAGGGAACCATTCTTCATTTGTTTGTGTTCACATCGGTTAAATATGATTAATGTGCTGCTTGTTTATTCCTTCCAGCACGGCAGTAAAGAGTGCACTTTGTTCTCTGAATTCTACATTTGCATTTTTGAAGCGAATATCAGCACTTAAGGCATCAAAAGAGACGCGAGGAGTTTAAGGTGAGGTTTTAGGCTTTGGTTCTGCATCAATGAAACCCCACATCAGAGAAGCTTTACATGTGTCAGGAGTTAGAGAGAGACGATGATTTCTGTGAGCGCTTGCAAAAATAAGTATGTGGACATTTGGATATACTTGGATTTCTGAACAAATTGGTCATAAAATTTGATCTGATCTTCAGAAAAATCACAACCAAACGTTTTCATGTATTGTTTGAGCGCACCATGAGAAACAGAATGTAAATCCTGAGGCGAATGACTTCAAAACAGTCCAATCAAAGAGATGCTGTTCACGAATGTTAATGTGAATCATGCCTCAAACAAAAGACATTTACATTTGGACGTTTCAAATATGCTTTCATTGAAAGAGCTTGCGGTGCACATTTTAATAATAGTTTTTTCTTCAAAACCAAAGATCGCTTAAGCTCAATGTTGACTTGCATAAAGATGGAAAGTGTTACAGAAACACCTCTACAGTCCTTGATATTAACATTAAAACCAATCCAATCTCATGAGATGCAATGATTTGGACAACATGGAGGAAAATGTACAGCAACCTGTCTAGCAGCTGAAGCTCAAGGGACGTTGGGTGACGCAATGGAAAAAACCCAAACGCAGGAGTAAATCTGTCCAACAGCGGCTCAATCATGACCTGTTCACACCAAACATATGAGAATGTTTCTGAGTTTAAAACCGGTTTGTAAGGACAAATGCTGCAAAATCCCTTCTGAGCGTGTGCGGGTCTGATCCAGCATTTCATCGGATGTTTGGTGGAGGTTATTGCTGACAAAAGGAGGATTATTAAATTAAAGTTATTAAGGATTCAATTTTTTTCCCACCCTGAGATGACGGTTTCCTCAATGTGTTCAACACAGACCTGGTTGTGACTGAGCTGAAGATCGGATCATTAGGACTAGGAATGTTTTCTGGTTTATTTCGAAGCCATTAAAGAAGAAAATCTGGTTTTCTCCTCAGATTGCTTTTGTATTGATTGTGGATATCAGCTGAGGAGATCCGCCCGAAGGCTGCAACGCTTCAGACATGCAGGGGGTTTTGTGTCACAGAAATTGGCAGCTGTCCATGATTAAATGAAAGCTAAATTGGTGAAAGTAATTAATTAAGTTGGTCACGATACAGCTGATTATACAGTGTCAGGATGCAGGACTGCTGCCAAATCAATGTTAAAGAGTTCACTAGGGTATGGCAGTTTCTATTATCTTAAACTCTTTCTTTATTATCTTAAGAAACGTTCTTTCTTGCATTTCTCCCACAAGCAACCAAATTATGACATTTGCTTTATGACACTGAATACTTTCAAGATCCAAAATAATAACAATAATCCACAAAGGTATCATAAAAGTCTAAAGTCATATTATAGCTTTGTGTTTCAATGATTGAAAATGCATTCATTCTTTTGAGACCATATTTAAATTTGCACACAAACAAATGACATTGAGGCCTGTGGCAAGGGACGGGGCATTCAGTGTGATTACTATAGTTTGGATTCAGTAAGATTTGGAAAGTACATAAGTCATATGGACTATATTTAAAGGGATAGTTCATCCAAAAAAAAAACCCCTTGATTTACTCACCCTTAAGCCATCCTAGGTGTATATGACTTTCTTCATTTAGACGAATATAATCAAAGTTATATTAATAAATGTCCTGGCTCTTCCAAGCTTTATAATGGCTGTAAATGGTGGTCAAGATTTTGAAGCGATACGTCCTACGTCATCTGCTGGAACGCCACTCTCTCGTGAATCTAAGTACGACAGTTAGCGGAAGCTAGAGATGATGGTTTATAAAGTTTTAAATATGGATATTTTTCTTACACAAATGCATTGATTTGCTTCAGGAGGCCTTTATTAACACCCTAGCCTAGAACACTTTTTATGATGGATGGACGAACTCTTTGGGCTTTAAAATCTCGACCACCATCGGCGCCAGTAGCCTCGTGGTTAGTGCGTCAACATACAGCACAACTGTGCTCACGGTGACCCGAGATCGATTCCCGTCTCAAGGTCCTTCGCCGGTCCTGCTCCCCTCTCTCCACCCAATGCTTTCCTGTCACCACTCTACTGTTCTATCCAAAATAAAAAAGGCATAAATGCCGCCCCCCCCCCAAAAAAAATATAATAATTTTGACCACCATTCACTGCCATTATAAAGCTTTGAAGAACCAGGACTATTTTTAATACAACACTGATTTGTCTGTAAGGAGAAAGTCATATACACCCAGGATGTCTTGAGGGTGAGTAAATTATGGGGTAATTTGAACTACCCCTTTAAGGTTGTTACTTATCATTTAGAGCTTGACAAGGCCCTGGGGCCAAATGCAGAACTTAGTCTCAGTGTCTTAACAAGTCTGACCAACTAGCAGTTAATAAGAGGTAATGTTTTTTTTTTCTTAAACCAATCTACATTTTTACACCACCTGAACATTCACCTGTTACATAAAGAAACTCGTACAGGTTTAGAACATGATGGTGATGACTAAAGTTGTCATTTGTGATGAACTACACACTTAAAAATCTAATATTTCTAGACTACAGTAGCATGTAATGTGGATTTCTGTTCAAGTAAGAAGGAAGTTTCCATCAAAGATCATGCTGTCCGATGGCCTCAGTGATTCGGGATCATGTACAGTAAGAGTCCACTTGTGAACATCTGCATCCGTCATGAGCATCTCGACCCGTACGCAGCCGTCCCGCACCATTCCTCCCTGCAGTCACGGCCACCATTCACACCTGACGATTCATATTTCACATCACAGAGGGCATGTTTGCGCCGCTGGGTACATGCGCTGGGCAAAGTGTTAGGCTACAGCAGAAATCTATCAAAGACTCCTGCTCAGAATGTAAAGGAGGAAGCTTTAATCATTTCCATGGGAAATGCTGGTTGCTAGGCTACAGGTCAGTCTTGAGAAATGACTTAGGAGAGAGCTGGCGATGGTGCAGTATATGTAATATTAAAGCAGGCTGTATGCCAATTTGCAGAGAATCGCTGCATTTCTTTCTGAAATATGGTAATTTGAGACAAGAGCAAACTGTAAACGTAATGGAAGCACTTGGAGCCACTTCTTTTTCTTTAAAAGCTTTTGAAATGCACCGTTGCCTGTATTATTCACAAGTACCGTGAGGAATATGAAGATTTATGTGGCGTATTCAACCCTTATGAGAGTCCTCAAGAGAATGATGGCAAGTATTTTCAGTGTATTGTGCAGGCACAATGGTTAAACTGTCAGTTTTCAATACAAAAATGTATTTTTCAGAAGCGTGTTCCCAACTACTGCTGTTAAAAAGACGTCTCTCGTCTCTGAGCTCGGCCGTTCTGACAGACAGACAGTAAATGATTAACGAATTATGTTCCAAGTTTGTGCAGGGAAAGCCTGCCTTATACCTCACCCTGACCGGGATAAAAAATTTAGTACGAAACATTGCATTTTGGCTGAACAAGACATTGCTCTAAGAAGTGGAGACCTAGAGGGCTTGTCATTATTTTATATGGGACTGATGTTTTAGTCAGCAGCCATTTGCAAAGTGGAAGCTTTTGCTCGCCTCGTGCTTCTGCTCTTACATCAACCAGTCTGCTACACGGACTCCATTTAAGTGTCATATTTTCATCTAAATGCTGATAAGGAAGACGTGGTTGGGGGGGGGGGGTGGTAGGAACCGAGATATGAATCCCGCTCACTCCTAAAGCTTTTGCAAATAAGAAATGTAAATGCAAAAGCCTTTGTTTGTGTGTGAGAATTGCATTTTCACCCCTGAAGTTCAATGAATTTAAAGGAGGTTTCAGCAGCTCCGGCTGGTATGCGAGCAGCGGGTATTAATTCACATGTCCAAAAAATAAATAAAATAACCCAACACATCACCTAGTTGCTGAAGCATATTGGGTTGGTTAGTTTTCAGACACATTGGCTTTTTCTGGCTCTGCATGAGAGCTCTACAGGGAAGAAGTGGCGATTTGTCGTGCTGCTCTGATTTATAGGTGTAATGTAATTGCATTTATTTTCCTCTCAGACTGTTTTACACAAGTGTTCCCGAAGTTAAACTGTAACATGACTTATAAATATACCAAAAAAAAACACATTTAAAAATGAATAGCTTTCCTGAAACTTTAAGTCAAGGTTGTCTGTAGCAAAACCCCAAAGAGAAAACTGGTGAACTCTAAGATTAAAGGGGCTGTTCTCTTAAAAATTAATGTTCTGTCATCATCTGCCGGTCCAAACCTGTGACTTTAGCTGTGTTTCAAACGCTGCTGTGCCGTCTGCTGCTCACATTCGCTGGATGTATACAGATTTTTGTGTTTGTTTGTTTGACAAAAGAACATTTTGTTTGTTCACAAATTGGATAATGGCTACTTCTCTCATGAACTATAATGAGCATGTTCCTTAAATCCATATAAAGTTATACAGGCTTTATACAAAAGAGGTTATGCACCACAAAGTCTGTATTCGGTAAAACAAATTTCTAGTTCATTTATAAAATGTGCACAGATTTGATCTTAGAGTGTGCATGCTAAAATCCACGCTAATGTTCAGGTTTGGCAGTGTGACATGTTAAAGTGTTGAGCTCAAGGGTCTAGCCAGATATACAAACTTTCCTTGTGTTGTGTCAGACTCTGTTTTACTCAAGATGCTTTCAAAGGAAATACCAAAGATGATCATATCCAATGCCCACCACATATGCAGAGTGATATCTAAAAGTGTTTTTCTTCTTGCTAACATTCAGATATTGAAATTGAACAAAATGGCAACCATAAAACAACTAGCAAGGTTAGCTGATTCTTTACAAATCCATGGAAACTGGCATCAGTTCATAGTGCTCTTAAAGCGGATGAGATGAGAGCTGTTTTTGTGACGTTCGACATATACCTTATTGTATTTTGGGTTGAACTAGCTCTTTAGATTGGCACAGCTTTTCATTTCAGTTGATCTTATTCTCTGAATTTAGCAGTTTTCTATATCATGGACCATTAGACCGGAGCTCTTTCAGATATTTCAGTGTTTTCTTTAGAGGTACATTAACCTTTTTCACATTCATTTTCATGTTTAGAAAAATAAGGAAAGTTTATTTGAAGCTACTACAACAAGCATAATATACTCATGTGTCTTGTGAGTCACTGCAACACAGTCTACAGCCAGATATCAACAGTAGTCTTTTTTCCAACAACATCCGCCCGGTTCCCATTCTACAAACACATTTGAAAGGACACACATACAGTTTCATATTACTTTAAATGGTCCAACACTGGGTTAATGGGTTGTCTATAGTTCTGATGTCTTGAATTTCTAAAAATCAAACTACAATAATACATCTGCCAACCAGAAAAGACTTGTCCGTTTACTGTTGCTAAAAGAGCTTATTTACAATCATTTTCACAAAATAATCAATGGCAATTGACTAAAGAGAAAAAAACTGATATGTGCTAGCCATCACCAACCGAACGAAAGAACAGAACGAAATGCAAATTTTACTTGATTGTGCTTTTTAACCCACAAAACCACTTCGTCGTTGAAATGGACCGTTTTCGTAGAGGCACCAAAAGAAGTGCGTGAACATCATAAGAACGTCTAAAGCTATTGACTAGGACCGGAAGTACAAACAGTATTTGTATTTATATATATATATGTATGTATATATAAATGTATACAGTTCTGTTCCATGTCCATACCTTTTAACGTACGTTCTTTCTTCTGACGATCTCTGCGAGTCCCCATGCAAAGCCCTTACGAATGCAGAATCTGTAAGTTCTTCATTATTAGTGGTCAACAAACACATGGTAAATGAATGGGTATGCACTCAGTATTGACTCTAGACTAGCTGGTGCTGGGTCAGTCACTGAAGAACTGCTGGAAAGGCCCGGATCCAAGTCTAGACTGGCTCTTTTGCACTTCTGTTGTTGCTTGGGCTTGTGGCTCAACCATCCGAGAGTTTGTGAGCAGTTAAACAGTCACTTCGGTCTTGCTCCCTGTGCGGTAGTGATGGTGATGCTGCTGCTGCTGCTGCTGCTGACGTAGTGCAGCTGCTCCATCGTCTGCGTGCGGCGCGAGGCGAAGGCCTGCCTCTTGGAGGCTGTCTGGTTCATGGTCGCAGTGTTCTGCGGGGGGGTGTTGTTTGAGGCACTGGGATGGGAGTGCATTTTTGTCATTTTATAGTGGTCCATGAGGGGCGTGGTGGGCATGAACACGTCCGTGTGGGATATGGCTCGGGACATGGACTTGTCGCTGTGGAACCCGGAGCGCTTGATGGACATCATCTTGTCGGGAGAGATCAGCGGATCCTGCGAGTAGAGGCGCTCTTGGGAGTAGAGGCGGTCTTGGGAGTAGAGGCGGTCCTGGGAATGCAGGCGTTCCTGAGAGTGAAGGCGCTCCTGCGACACCAAGCGGTCCTGCATGTGTATGCGGTCCTGGGAGTAGTGGCGGTCCTGTGAGTGCAGGCGGTCCTGCGAGATGAGCCGCTCATGGGAACGCAGGCGCTCGGCCGACAGGAGTTGCTCATCGGAGAGGATGCGTCCGCCGTACGGGGAGATGTCGTAGGGGGAAATGGGATAGTCGTTTTCGTGGCTGTGCTCGGGGGACAGCACACGGTCCTGGGACATGGCCCTCTGAACTCTTCGGGGACGCTGGCGGGGCGCTTGTTGCTGCTGCTGCTGTTGTTGGGCCTGCTGCTGCTGGCTGCCCTGGGACTCCTGGTTCATCTTGATCATGTGCAAGGGAAGAGTTCCTTGTGCCGCTAGGTCTGGAAGATGCCTCTTCCTGCTGTAGTAGTCGTCAACGCCCTTATCCGCTGTGTAAAAACACAAGCAGTGTAAGTTTCAGAGCATTTAAGTCAATATGAAATCAAAAGTTAGTTGCTGGTCAAACTGCTTTTGCCTCTAAAAATGATTTTCCTTTTCACCTGACTTTTTAACCACCTGTCTGTTCTGATTTATGGAGACTTTTATCAATGAATCGCCAATGGATTAAACCAAGTCCCATACAACTTTGTTTGTTACACTTTATAATACTTAGTAACTACATATCAACTAGTATTCAGTAGTCTGTCTGCTTAATATATGTATACACTTAATGGACGTACTAACTAGAAGGAAATTCGCAAGAACCCATCAACTTATTCTACTAACCCTAACCCTAACCTAAAAGTCGACTAATACTCTAATCAGAGTTATGCAGAGTTCACACTGCACGATTTTAGCCCCGATATTTACTCACCGACAGGTTTTGCGAGATCGCCAACAAATGCCTGAAATCAGAGGCAAACCGGTGCTCATTCAAGTGACAATCACGCAGTATGAATTATAAAAGACGTGATCTGAGAGAATCACCGATGCGTCGCTGACGCCTGTGAAATATTTGGCATGCTAATATCTGGACTTGTTGGAGATTCAAAATCCTGCTGTGTGAAAAGAGTTCTGACTGACAACTACATCGGCGATGACCTACAGCCAATGAGAGCGCAAGATACAGGGCAGCGGAAAGTTCTGGGAGGAGTTATATGAAACATAGTTTGTGGACCAGACAGCGTTATCAGCGATTCTTTCTATTATAAAGTCATGCAGTGTGTAACCTCCTGTCGCCGATCCATCGTGCAATGTGAACACCGCAGCAACTGAATGCTAATCCAGACAGTCGTGCAGTGTAAAAACAAGTGATCCGAAGACTTTGAAAATCATGCAGTGTAAACTCGGCATTAGGTAACATGTAATTGCAAAGCTACGTATAGCTAGTAGAATCTCTAAAGTGGACTATCGAAATAAAGTGGAACCCTTTTTTTCTTATTGAATATTAAATATTTTTTGCTTGGTACTGCATCAGATTACAGATCAGATTCCACACACCATTTAAACTGACCAATCACAGTCAAGTAATAAGATACTTTAAATCAAAGAGACTTGCTTTTATCTACAAGATTGATCACAGCTTGAGAGCTTCAGGACACAAATACGTTCAGGACAGTCCGGACAGCCAGCCAGTACTGTAACGAACTGCGTGATTGGAACTGGAAATAATGAAATTATCCTTTGCTCGGAGGTGTAATGAATACATTCTGGGGGAGCTGATGTCCTTGAGATTTCAGTTACACTTGATAGATTTCTCCACACATTTAGAGCCCAGTAACATCGAAGTGAATGCAATAAAGGAGTGTATCAAACAGAATTACAGCCACAAATCTTTCTTTAAGTGAGAATTAATCGAATAACTGTGAGTAAAAGTTATAGAGTAAAAAACAAACAAACAAACAAAAAAACTGCTCCGTAATTCACAGCCCAAGGTAGTGGCAGACATTTTTGTGGGACATCTGAAACAGCGTCTCTTGAGGGAATTAGATTCAGTTTGTTATGAGATAAAAGAGCTAAATAGCACCATTTATCTCACGCTCTGCGAAAGGATGAACACTGTCTTATATGGGGAAATTAATGGCACATAATCTGTTTATGGTGATTACAGATTCAATTAATCTTTCTTCATAAAGGAGTCTCCTTTTGAAGGTTTGTGGATATTAGCAAAATAAACATCAGTAGAAGGAGGAGGATGCTGGGGATGTTATTATTAACAGGACTCTACCGCATGGAAACGGCACAGCGCTCAGCTCTTGCCTGTTGGCTGCATCCAACACGATCTGTCAGCGCAAAACACCGCCGAAGCTCCAAAAGAAACAGCTAAGCCTCTCGGCTACACCCCACAACAAATAACTTGCTTCAGAGGCATATCTGAGATTCGGTGGAGGTGTTGCCGCAGGACAGTTTTAAGAAGGGTCTGCTGCCATGAATAGTTTAGTGTATGATTGCATGTTTTCACTGGTGGAGGCTCGGCGGATGCGGAAGAATTGCAGATGAGTGGGGTTGTCAACTTCCTCGGCCTCGGCTGGGTTCAGGGCCAGGAGTGATCTGGGGCATTCTTTATGCAATTACACAAGCCTCAGGGGAATTTACTCTTCACTTAGGGAATATAATGAGCTGAGACCTTATTACACAGCAAAAGAACCTGCCACTAACTGAATCAATACGATAGGGCTAAGGCCACGAGAAAGCTTTACTCAGTGATATCAGATTCAGATCGAATCCGAGGTAGAGGGTAATGGCCGCCTGTTGAGGAAGCATACTAACAGTCCTGATGAGATAAAATGAAGGCTCTGATCCCGGTGGTGAGCCACGAATGCTGGCCTACGAGACGCTCCCGCAGCCACAGTTACGTCACACTTACAGCGGTTGTACTCCGCATTTAGAACCAAATGTACAGTGGGTTTACAAAGACAGCTGCATGAATGCATTTACACAAGCCGTCACAATCGTGGGAAACAATGCATCACACTCGAATGTTAATTGCTGATAAAATAAGACTCTCTGATTGACGTGATGGAGTGGCGAAGACGCCGCAGGAGCAGCTTTTGACAGTCCGACTGCTTCCTGGGATCTGAAGGAGCCTCGTTCTTCAGTTCAATTATTGCATATCATATTTTCTGTGGATTTTTCTAGATTTATCAAATTCAGAAAGTGTAAATCTGGTCTGCAATATTTGAATTAACAATCTATTCAGGATTCATGATCTAGATTAATGCTAAATTATATACTTTTTTATGACTATTAATTTATATTCGTCATGATACATTATTAGCATACTGTGTGTAGAAATTAATATGAACCTAAAATTAATAAATGCTCTGTATCTCACATTTGCAACTTTTCTCATAACTTTAATTGAGACCTTATTTCATAATATTCTTAACTAATATTAATGAAATATAGAACATGAATATAAAAGTACTTCTGAGTATCTTACGTCAGCACTTTTTGTAATGCCAACTCTAAATCTCACAAGTTTCTCATTATTGTGACTGTACAACGCACAACTGGGACTTTATCTTTCTATGTGAACTAATGTTAACAAACTAACCCTTATTTTAAAGTCTTGCTAAAAATAAAACAAATAGAACAATATTTGCTAAGGCTAAACTATCAGTGATCACGTGCACATGAGATCTCGGTTCTGCGCTGCGTCGCCGGCCCCGAGACCCCTAAAGAAAGATCATGCTTAGCAGAGCTGAGGACATACTTAGTCTCTTGAGCGAGGAGCATTTGTTGAGGTCAGCTTTCACGGCAGATTCGTAGGACGGGGGGAGGTGGGAGAGGCTCTGGAAGGAGCGCGAGAAGGACAGATCGTATGGCTCGGTCTGTGAGGTGAGGATACTGTTCATCCGGGTGCTCTCTGCGGGCAAGACAAAACAAACCATCCAATCTTTAACTGGGCAAAGTCAAAATCACAAATGCAAGCATCTCCATTGTCAAACGGAAGCTCTGTTTTTAGGTTTTCTGCACACATTTGACATGTTGGAAGACATCACTGTGGAGAGGGATGATGGGGAACGTCTGTACTGGGTTTAGGTGGCTATAAAAAGACCAGAGTCGCAGTGCCACAGTGACCAATGGCATTCGATCGGCCGTCTCATTGATAACGGAGGAGCGGATTGGGTGACTGATGTGATGTGATGTGTGCGGTGGCCCCTGCGTGCCCGTCACGCCAGTCTGGGTAAGCTGAGGATCAAGCCCTGGTTAAAAATAGGGCAGCGACTAGCGCAGCAGAATGGGCGGGGGGCGACAACACTCCAGGGAGCCGGCGGAACGCTTGCAAGGTGGGTGGACAGGACGGGTGGGGGAGATAGGACGAAGGACGAGCAATGTTTACACAACAGCATTCTGCACTCGCTCAGTTCATGCCATGGGGTTCAGATGTTTGTGGTGTGTGAAGTGGAAAACATTCATCTTCATTGGAGGGAGGAGGAGAGGAGGAGGAGGAGGAGGTGGAGGAAGAGGAAAGATTGAGAATCAATGATGTTGAAGATAACTTACCATGCCTTAGAGATCTGTGAGCTGGTCAATTCAAGGGAAAAAGAACGCAGTTCAATAATAGCACTATGTGGAGAGAGCAGATGAAATAGAGTTGAGGACCGACTGCTTGGTTTTCTCGTGCTCTTGTAATGATGAAGTATAGTGAAATGGCTGTTTGAATTGGGCTTTTTGTCAGAGTGACTATTTGGACCAGCTGTATAGAGAAGTGTCCACACAATGTGACGGGTCTCACAGCAAAACAGTGTGGTGAAACCAGACAAACTACGAGAACACGTGATGTGGATGGTGGAGACGTGTGCAGTAAACTGACTTCATTTTCTGCATACAGACGTCGTTCTGTCCACCAGAAACGCTCTTGGATCAAGAGTGGGCTTTAGGGCAATTACCACTGAAAACTATTTTCTTTTTTTATTATATACTGGTAGTAACAGTAGCCTGGCCATTGTGGTGTTTAGCTGCTAGGACCTATTTTTTCTGTTATAAAATCATTATTTGTTGTTTAATAAAATATATTTTCAGAGTTCAGGTTGTCCTGCAATGCTAAGTCATCACAAAATTAAAAGGCTTTATGTATTGTCCAAAACCCAGCATTTCCAAACTGCTTGGAGAGCACTGTATATTTAGGAAGTATATATATACATTAAAACATATACACTACAATTCAAAAGATTTTTCTTCTTGTTTATGTTTTTGAAAGACGTCTCTTCCAGTCTTCATGTATTTGATCAAAATACAATAAAAACAGTAATACTGTGACATAGTATTATCATTTAAAATTACAGTTTTCTATGTGAATATACTGTGTTAAATTAATTATTGTTGTGATCAACGCTGAATTTACTCCAGTCTTCAGTGTCACATGATCCTTCAGGAATCAGTCTAATATGCTGATTTGCTGCTCAAGAAACATTTCTAGATTATGATAAATTATGATATTATATTATCAATTATTGTGCTGCCCAATATTTTTGTGGAAACCGTAATACATTTTATTTTTCAGCATTCTTTGATGAATAGAAAGTTCAAAAGAACAGTATTTAATTCAAATAGAAATCTGCTGTAACATTATAAATGCCTTTACTGTCACGTTTGATCAATTTAATGCATCCTTGATGAACAAAAATACTAACTCATAAAAAAACACTTTTAAACTGTAGTGTATAGTTATTGAACTATATGTAATTATACTATACAACAGAGGCTTGATTATTAAGAGTAAACTGTCTGGGACCTTTCTCACAACTTTGATTTAGCGTAATTGATTTTCTGTTTCACAGATGTTTTCGCAGATACATGGTTCCATATTCATGTACTGCATGTATTTGTATTTATTGTTATTTGCATAACAATGTTATTTATTTGTTATTTCATGAAATATTATCTATTTTTAATAGCATATGTTGCTAGACAAATTGCAAATAATGTACTCCAAAGAGACTGCTCTCTGCTTGGATGCTAAAAGGTTTGACAAAAGCCGACTGCAGGCTGAGATGACCGATGCTTCAGAGAGACTACTGTATAAGCATAAGTCATTATAAATCACAGCAATATGGGAAGAGTATCTCTTTTCGTACAGTGAATTAGCTGCTCTGTGTGAATGCAATAACAGACTTTGTCATAAAAACAGGGATCCAATTGGGGAGCCTATGAGGCATGTTGGGTGGATCCATCTTTAGACTCCCATTCTCCACCAACCCAAGCCAGACTCGAGTGCGATTTAATCAGCGCTAACAAGCGGAGCGTTTCTGCTCACTAGTGAGAAGCTTTCCAGCCTCACAATACAGCAACATCAAATGGAAGATTTTAACAACAGCCGAGCACTTCTCTCATGCCTTCAATAATACATTCTGGAGACAGATGATGATAGTTTTGAGGCATGAGTTTGAACGGATGCTGTCCTCTGAACGCAGACGGCATAGCGCTTTGAAGAATTGAGCACAGAGTGCTAAAAAGGTCTCATTTCAGGTCGCAAAAATCTAATGTGAGGCTCCAGGTGTCAGACTTATAAGCTTTGACACGTCAGAGAGGCTCAGGAAAGCGCAGTAATTGACTGCATGTCTGGCTTTAAATTGCGTCCTCTCCAGACCATTGACTCAAATCAAGATCCTCGGTTTCTTTCACGGTAGTGATGATGATGAAAATGGACAACACCATTGATCTGTTCAAAGAACCAGCTGATCTTGTAGGCATGCGGACACAAATAATCAGTGAAAAGCACTCGACAGTAAGACTACACCCGTGAAATGGTGCTGTTCAATGAGGAATGTGGTTCTTACCATTTTTAGGTGTTCGAGTTGGGCTACTGAGACCAAGATGGTTATGTTGATGGTCTCCTGCAGAAAAAGCAATGACAAGTCTGATTTGGTTGCAAAGTAAAGGCAAGCATGAATGATCGAGCGCGATCGCTCCAATGGGAAAAAAGGCCTTTAGCAAAAAGGGAAGCACGTTAATAGCTAGATAAGCATTGCTACATGCACTACATGGCCAAATGTAGCATGTGGACCAGCAATATGGGCTTCTTTTAGGTTTGATTCCCACACCCCAGGCTTTAAATAGGAGTGGGTCCTAGTTTGCTGAGAGGATCCTTTACATACCAGAATCACTAAACCTTTTTTATACTGAAATAGAAAAATCTGCTTAAGCATGTGTGTGCATAAAATAGCCAAACCTGTCCACATACATTTGGCTATATAGTGCACATAAAGCATATGACATCAGCAACAAACAACACATGTACAATCAACACTAGTGGTCCAGCTTTAAAAAAAAAATTTATTTAATTAGTTAATAAAAGTCAAATGCTTACTGTTATCACTCTAAAATATAAAATTAACTCAATTGCGCAATGTTTACACAAAATCACCGATCCTTGAAAACACTAATTATGTGTTATCCATTGACAGGGAACTGTATATTTTCAAATTGGCACTTGGCAGAATGACCACTTTTGTTCATCGCTCATGCAGGCACAGTTATTGAATGATGGCAATAATCTCAGCGATGCAATGCTTTATCACTCACCAACAGCTGCAGAAAAGCAAAACGTGTCATTTACTAAATTGATGGTTGCAGTTGCAGCAATAATGAACACGCTGCATATGACGATGAGCATTAGTTCAGAGTTCATCATCATCGGCACCTCATTGAAAGGTATTGAGGCTGCTTCACAAGTTGACATTTCTATTTCCCCTGCTTTCAGGAGCTGTATTTCAAGACTAAAGTTGCTCTGTCATCTGTCACGAAGTCTGTGCGCGTGTGTTTAGCGCGGCGGGATGCTGATGCGGTTGGCGTGACGGCTCTGTGATGGGCTGAGATGGACCACAGCATCCGCGCGTGAGGACCACGGTGTGCTGAGCGGTGATGAATGGCAGCTATTCTGAGCTGGCAAAGATGGGCTCATGAAGCGCCCGTGATAAATGGATGAATACTAGAGGGAGCACAGCGTCATGCTCGTCTGGATATCTGCTGTTGTGCCTGTTTAAAAATGCATTAGAGTGACTAGTTTAACATCCATTTACATCTGCCATGGAGCTCAGATGAGCGAAGACCCCTGTTTCCATAGAATGGAGTCAATCGTTGCAGTTATTCGATGAGTTGGGTATGTTTTTGCCTATTAGCTATGGTTCCCTGTAGTGTGTTTACTGTGTATACAATATAAATTTAGTACAATAGTTTGTGTCTATAACATGGTTCTTTAACCTTCACATGCGACCCAGACTCTCAACCATCCAACTTTAGGACATCCCAATATACTTTACAAAGATATTTATTAATACAATTTAAAAAGCACATTTGGATTAAAAAAAAAATATTTATAGAAAATATTTTATGTTCTCAAAGAAACTTTTATGATATCAATAAAAAATTAGAGGTCAATAAGTAAACTTTTTTGAAAGAAGTCTCTTTTGCTCACAAAGGCAGCATTTATTTACAAAAAAATATTTCTGGAATAATAAGGGAATCAAAGTGAGCTAAAACCATGATCTCATTGTTTTATTTTGAATGTGTTTCCTTTTTCTCTCCAGCAGCAGAAATCGTGATAAAAAGAAACAGGGTCTGAGATGAGAAATACTGAATTAGTCTGAAGGTCTCCTCTGCACTGTCTACAGTAACTTATTAAAACTGACAACTAAAAGTTAAGGAGCGCTTAGGAAGCACACACGTCCCAAAACATCTCAGGTCCACTACATTCACAGCAGCACTGATAAAAAGCTAGAGCTCAAAGCACAGTCTTGAGTTCTAATTAATAAGAAGCATCGTCCAGTTCAATGATCCTGCTTTAATCTGGGGACCAATTAGTTGCTTTTGAGAAGGCGGTTAGTTGAAGTCTGGCTGGGCCGGAGGTCTGCACTCTCTCCAGTCACTCTCTCTCTCAGCATACGTGCCACTTTAGGCTCGCTCGGCCGGAGTCTCTCAGGTTATTTAGTCAACAAGAAGGGGCTCGAGCCGACTGCTCGTAATGCGTCGTGAGGTTAATGAAGAGTTTCACTCCAGCTCAAGGAGAGGCTGCACAACGCCGTCTAAGGTCTTCTCTGATATCAAACTCAATTAGGTGAAACGGTATCTTTTGTTCCAGTAGTACTTCTGCCGAGTTTTGTTCTAAAGCAGACAGCAGGTTGTAATGTTTGTTTTGCCTAGTTTATGACAGCATAACATAACTCTTACTACATTTTAATAGCTTAAAAGCTGATGATTTCAGAGAATGCATGGATAATTATTGTTATCTTGAGCTGTTTGGAGCGACTCGCTGACATTAACAGCAGCGTGGTCGCTTTTAGAAGTCATAAGCTGTGTATCATTTTTAATATCCGCCCCGGTTTGCAATAAAATTAACTTTGTATGAATCAGACGCCACAAATGTTGTTGATTTGGCCTTTTGAAAGCGCAACAGTAGCGACGCCAGGGCCTACAGCTGATGAATCGTCACTTTGCACATACTCCTGTTTCACATCTAATATAACCTGACAACAACACTCTCGTTCCAGTTTGAATAGTAATGTCCAGATGGCCAAGCAATGATTCAGTCATTTGACATTTCTCTTGCTTTTCCTCCAGAGAATGAAATGCATCGATATCATCAGAAGGGGTTGCTGTTTGTCATCGCATTTACATGAGATCTTTGTGGGTGCGTTTCATTTTACACTATCATCAGATAGTCCAGGATTAGAGCAAAAGGAGCTCACAAGAGGTTGGCGTGCTTTATAATAAATCTCACAATAAGCAGTCTTAATCACTGGAATAATTACAGCAGTAATATAATACATCTCGTGAGACGTGATATTAAACAATACCTGGAATAAAAAACAAGTTAAAAGTTCATGTATGATGACGGCATGATTAACATTTCCTCTGATTGTGGAAATGAAGTTCAAATCAAATAAAAAATGTATTGAAAAAAAACAAGAAGTAGCAAGTAAACAAGGTCATGCGAGAACATTTGCATGAACAGCTGTGTAGCCTCTAGTGCTCGTTCCCTTCTGTCTCATCCGGTCCAGCCCTGTGTTGACCAGAATTAACAACACGCTTCTGCCTCCTTGATGAATACATCGTGCCAAAATCTTAGGTCAGTAAGCTTTCAGCATGCCAAGCACATCTTATAGCACAGCCAAATACATCTGCTTGTCTGAGTTCCTTTGTTAAAATATCTGGCTTCGTATGACAGGAAACTCAATCGTCCCTGATAAAAACCTGATGAGAGCGGCGTATAGTCTGGAAAACCCACTCGAGCCTGCCGCTCTCCAGAGGTGATGCTGCTCAGACTAATGAGGGGCCGGAAGGGATTGAGACACGAGTGGGAGGGAGGGCGAGTACGAGAACGTCACATTTCCTTCCAGAAGTTGGTCATGTTTATGCACCTGTTCAAAATGCACAGCTATGACACTGCTTTAGAAACAGGGCTCTAATGATATAGTCTTGTGGGGGACGAGGTCCGGCCCGATTGTCCTCGTTGACAGTTTGATACCAATTCGCTTGCCCTTCTCCTGTGTTCCTGGAGCCGGAAAGCCACTGGGGTTTGGCATTTAACCACTGACATAAACGGTTAACATTTAATTGTGAAATGCCATGGTAGTCCTACATGTATGAAAATGCAATTCCCCGCTGAAGCACAGTTGTTTTGCAATTTATTGCAGACCCGTCCTGCAATAAATAATGCTGTAACCTAGCTGCAATCGTGCTCTCTGTGTATGACATCTAATAACAGTCCACACACAGTTCTTCTTCAGTGTTTTTGTCTTGTTTTTCAGTACAAATATCTAAATATATTTAAGGGGATAGTTCACCCAAAAATAACAATTCTGTCATTAATTACTCACCCTCATATTGTTCCAAATCCGTCAGAGCTTCGTTCATCTTCAGGACCCAAATTAAGATATTTTTTATGAAATCCGAGAGCTTTCTTAGCCTGCATAGACAGCAAAGCAACTGAAATAATCAAAGGCCCAGAAAGGTAGTAAGGATGTCGTTAAAATAGTCCATGTGATATCAGTGGTTCAACCTTAATTTCTTCTCTTTCGTGTCAGCTTCCGCTGTACGTTCACGACAGTATTGTGCATTCTCTGCTTGAAATTAAGGCGCAGCGCATCCAGATACTACGTCAGAATGCCGGCTCCTGCATCAGCAGCATCACATGCATGTGTCATGGAATGCACATCTCTGAATGCACGTTGAAGACTGATGCGAAAGAGAAGAAATTGCTATTTTGGCTTTCTTTGCTCACAAAAAAGTACTCTCGTAGCTTCATAAAATTATGGTTGAACCACTGATGTCACAAGCACTATTTTAACAATATCCTTACCTTTCTGGCCCTTGAATGTGGTAGTGGCGTTGCTATCTATGCAGGATCAGAAAGCTCTCTGATTTCAAATATAACTTAATTTGTGTTTCGAATGATGAATGAAGGTCTTACGGGTTTGGAACCACATGAGGGTCAGTAATTGATGACAGAGTTTTCATTTTTGGATGAGCTATCCCTTTGAAATCAAGACAATTTTTTGGAGAAAAAATCGTGCTAATGCATGCTTTTTGGTGGCATGCTTGCTGCTTTTTGATACATTTTATCAAATATGACGTCGTTTTCTTTTGCTGTGTTGTACTGGAAAATTGTATTGTGCAAGGAAATCAAAAATACTGTTCTCATTGTTTATTGTAGAGTTTTACTAGTTAACTTGATTAAGTGATTTGGAGACACAGTAACCTTTGGCTCTTGAAGCGGAAGGTTGATGGGTAAATAAAGCTTGTGTATTTGCTTTTAAAGCTGTGCTGCACTGACAAACACATACTGATTGAGACACTATACAGCTTCTCTCTTGGGATAAGATGGAGAGCTCTGCGCTGGATCATTTAGCAATATCACAGACATTTCAGCAATTTCATGGACATTGACCCAGACACATTCACTCCATACTAAACAGGACATCAAAGCACTCAACGTACCTGCAGAGCATTTCCAATGTGTTTTATTTTCTTTTTTATTCATTTACTTCTCATAAATGTAATAATGACAATTTAACTCACGAGAAAAACAACAAAAAGAAAACATGTACAAACACATAAAAAGACCCTTTGGCTTGCACATACCAGGTTGGAGGACGCCGGCAGAAGATCTTCTCGCGAGGAGCATCATCACGTCGCCCACAGAGATAAGCACAGATTTTTCTGATGTCTTCTTTAATTAATAAGAAGTAACATCATTCAAAACTGTCTTTATCCCTGCGCTAGCATGTGTGCTCCTCTGTCTGTCGAAGGCACTCTGAATCCGAAGCAATGGAGGAACAGAGAATCCAGAGGAACAAAGACACTACAGGGGTGCAGATTAAGCAGGAGAAGAATGATCTAATCAGAGCTACATGGTGAGGAGTGAGGTTACACAGACTTACACATCCACCACAAACACAGACACAGGGCAGAGGCCGAGGGAAGAAACACACTCAACTACACAGAAGCAGCGTTCCTACCATGATGACTCTGAGACCGAACCGGCCAGTGCTTCTCCCCTGGAAGACACAACCAGGCAGAGGCAAGGTGAGTCAACACATCAAAGACCTTTAACACCAGCAAAGCAAAGGGAGGCTAGCGCTCATCACAAAAAAGAATGACGCTTGTGTCCAAGTTCTCCTTCCGCTCAGCAAGCTCTCTAGATTAAATTAATTAGGATGGAGTGAGTCATCATGCCAAAGAGAGAATGGAACTGAAAGAAATGCGTCACTCGGATGAATGCCTTTTCAAATACGCTGCAACACAAAGCAGGTCATTGATGAGTGAATGAGTGAATGAGAACCACCTCAAGTGCTTTTATTTTTATTTTTTTTTTTTATATGTGAGTATTGTTCGCTGTCTCTTTGTAGTTCCCGTTTCTTAGAGGCATGTAATCTGCTCGTGGCAGGATAATAGCTGACTTCAGTATTCACTGTGAGACGCATCAAATCTGAGGTGGCAGAAAAATTCAATTTCTGAGTTGCAGCCGCAATGCCCGTTACATTCTGTTATCCACATCCGCCCAGCAATGCATACGATGTAACTGATTATATATCAAATCCAAGTCAGCGTTCATCCGACTAGATCTCTCTTATGAGTTCTTTCAGAGCTTTGAGCTCGACTCACAATGTCCCTTCTAGTGATTAATAATCACCAGAGAGAAGCACCACCAGGAAGGAGATGAAAAGATGCTATGAAGTAGCAAACAGTAATGCGCTCTGACCACAGGCCAGTAGAGGTGTAGTGCTTTGATCCATCATTATTGATTACACATCAGCTTTTTTCACCAATCATCCTCAGTACCTTCGACCACTGCACACTATGACTGAACTTTATGACATACTAGGTTAATACTGGGAATAATGCAAGAGAAACTTGTGGGATTCATTGTCACTGAGGGCAAAGAAAGAGATCAAAAATATTTATTGTGTGTTTTTTTTGTCATGTAGACAAGTTTGATGCTCTGTTAGGTGTAAAAGTACAATCTGTCACTGACAGAACTACTAAGCCATGTAAGCAAAATAATTAATCGTGACAAAATCTGCTGTTTTAATTGCTAACCTATCATTTTTGGGCCTTTTTTATTGATGGAGCTGTATAAAAAGGACAAGGAATGGGGAGAAATGGGTGATCAGGCTTAAGGCATGTACAATAAAAACCAACCCACAATCTCAATTCACCTTATATTTAACAAAAGAATGGAAACACAGACATTTTCAAACCATTTTTAAAGCTTTTTCTTTCTGTGCAAGAATACTTCATGACTTCAGCATTTCAAATGCTGTATAAAAGGTGTATAACAGGAAACAATGCGGAAATTGTGAGCTGGACTCAAATGTGTATGTCAAGTCTACATTCCTTTATTTCTTTAGCATTTTACACAATACAGACTGTCAATGCAGCTTTACAGTGATAAACAGGAAAATAGGAGAGTCAATTAAAGAAACTTAACTATGGAGACAGTTCAGATTATGCTGTAAAGCGATCCTAATTTATAACAGTGTCAATGCAGTTCAGTGCTGGTTCCATTCAGATCAATAACTGTACAGACCAATGTATGATAAATGAATATGATGTCTTTTTTATGAGTTGTATGAGTGTGTATTAGTGACTAGGCTGCGTCTCAGGCACAAAAGCAAACAGAATGGATTCAATGACGGACTGGATTCAGACGCTGTTAATAACGGATTGAATTCAGACGCTGTCAGTAAAGGATTGAATTCAGACGCTGTCAGTAATGGACCGGATTCAGATGCTGTCAGTAACGGACCGGATTCAGACGCTGTCAGTAACGGACCGGATTCAGATGCTGTCAGTAACGGACCTGGATTCAGACGCTGTCAGTAAAGGATTGAATTCAGACGCTGTCAGTAATGGACCGGATTCAGACGCTGTCAGTAACGGACCGGATTCAGATGCTGTCAGTAACGGACCGGATTCAGACGCTGTCAGTAACATACCTGATTCAGACGCCGTCAGTAAAGGATTGAATTCAGACGCTGTCAGTAACATACCGGATTCAGACGCTGTCAGTAACAGGATTGGATTCAGATGCTGTCAGTAAAGGATTGAATTCAGACGCTGTCAGTAACAGATTGGATTCAGATGATGTCAGTAAAGGATTGAATTCAGACGCTGTCAGTAACAGATTGGATTCAGACGATGTCAGTAACGGATTAGATTCAGACGTTCTCAGTGACGGACTGGATTCAGACGCTGTCAGCAACGAACCGCATTCAGACACTGTCAGTAACGGACCGGATTCAGATGCTGTCAGTAACGGACCGGATTCAGACACTGTCAGTAACATTCAGACGATTCAGATGATGTCAGTAACATTGACGGATTCAGACACTGTCAGTAACAGATTCAGGATTCAGATTGTCAGTAAAGGATTGGATTCAGACGCTGTCAGTAACAGATTGGATTCAGATGATGTCAGTAAAGGATTGAATTCAGACGCTGTCAGTAACAGTTGGATTCAGACGCTGTCAGCAACGAACCGCATTCAGACACTGTCAGTAACGGATTTTATTCAGACGCTGTCAGTAACGGACCGGATTCAGACGCTGTCAGTAACATAGCTGATTCAGACACTGTCAGTAACATAGCTGATTCAGACACTGTCAGTAACGTTCAGACGCTGTCAGTAACATAGCTGATTCAGACACTGTCAGTAACATAGCTGATTCAGACACTGTCAGTAACGGATTGGATTCAGACGCTGTCAGTAACAGGATTCAGACGCTGTCAGTAACGGATTCAGACACTGTCAGTAACAGATTGTCATTGTCAGTAACTGGATTCAGACACTGTCAGTAACAGACCGGATTCAGACGCTGTCAATAGCGGATTGGATTCAGACAATGTCAGTAACGGATTGGATTCAGACGCTGTCAGTAGCGGATTGGATTCAGACGCTGTCAGTAATGAACCGGATTCAGACACTGCCAGTAACAGACCGGATTCAGATCCTGTCAATAGTGGATTGGATTCAGGCGTTGTCAGTAACGGATTGGATGCAGACACTGCCAGTAACAGACCGGATTCAGACCCTGTCAATAGTGGATTGGATTAAGACAATGTCAGTAACGGATTCAGACGTTCTCAGTGACGGACTGGATTCAGACGCTGTCAGCAACGAACCGCATTCAGACACTGTCAGTAACGGATTTTATTCAGACGCTGTCAGTAACGGACCGGATTCAGACGCTGTCAGTAACATAGCTGATTCAGACACTGTCAGTAACATAGCTGATTCAGACACTGTCAGTAACGGACCGGATTCAGACGCTGTCAGTAACATAGCTGATTCAGACACTGTCAGTAACATAGCTGATTCAGACACTGTCAGTAACGGACCGGATTCAGACGCTGTCAGTAACATACCGGATTCAGACGCTGTCAGTAACATAGCTGATTCAGACACTGTCAGTAACATAGCTGATTCAGACACTGTCAGTAACGGACCGGATTCAGACACTGTCAGTAACATAGCTGATTCAGACGCTGTCAGTAACGAACTGGATTCAGACACTGCCAGTAACAGACCGGATTCAGACCCTGTCAATAGCGGATTGGATTCAGACGCTGTCAGTAATGAACCGGATTCAGACACTGCCAGTAACAGACCGGATTCAGACCCTGTCAATAGCGGATTGGATTCAGACGCTGTCAGTAATGAACCGGATTCAGACACTGCCAGTAACAGACCGGATTCAGATCCTGTCAATAGTGGATTGGATTCAGGCGTTGTCAGTAACGGATTGGATTCAGACACTGCCAGTAACAGACCGGATTCAGACCCTGTCAATAGTGGATTGGATTAAGACAATGTCAGTAACGGATTGGATTCAGGCGTTGTCAGTAATGGATTGGATGCAGACACTGCCAGTAACAGACCGGATTCAGACCCTGTCAATAGTGGATTGGATTAAGACAATGTCAGTAACGGATTGGATTCAGGCGTTGTCAGTAACGGATTGGATGCAGACACTGCCAGTAACAGACCGGATTCAGACCCTGTCAATAGTGGATTGGATTAAGACAATGTCAGTAACGGATTGGATTCAGGCGTTGTCAGTAATGGATTGGATGCAGACACTGCCAGTAACAGACCGGATTCAGACCCTGTCAATAGTGGATTGGATTAAGACAATGTCAGTAACGGATTGGATTCAGGCGTTGTCAGTAACGGATTGGATGCAGACACTGTCAGTATGGACCAGATTCAGACGCTGTCAGTAACAGATTGGATTCAGACATTGTATTTATGTAGCACCGTGGTTCTGTGAGGCACAACGTTTCGTTCCACTGTATGTACCCACATGTAGCAGAATGACAATAAAGCTCTACTTGACTTGACTTGATATATATATATATAAAGTTCAAAGGATTTCATGTTCATCATTAGTTGTTTACATTTTAAGTGTATCCTCGGGTAAAGTAAAACAATCCACCAAACAACATGGTTACAGCATCAGTTTCAGTGTTATTATTTTCAAAGCATTACCAAGCCAGAAAATTACAATTTAACATGCCGTTATTTTACAGTATTTTAATTACCATAGGAATATTACAGACACAGATTCTGATCATTTCTGAATCATTATACTGAGAAAGGCTTGAAGAATCTACATTTGATTCACATTTGAGAGTTCAAGGCTAAAAATTGTTCAAAACTACTGTTTTTTCCTTAAACAGACACGCATGAAAATATGTAGGTGTAAAATGCCCGTTGAACCTGAGGGTTAAAAATGCTGAAGAGTAATATGCATCAACATAACAAAAACACTGACATGTTATCCACACAGAAGGAATTTATGACCATTAAATCCAAGTAAAACCTGCACAAATAAATAATTTAAAGATATAACTGGCTCTGAGAATGCAAACACAGAAGAGGCACAGCGTAACCATTGGTGTGTGTATTCCCAGCACTGTGCTGCTGTGAACGTACGCATCAGTAACCAAAGCCAAGCCAGTCTCACTGCAGTCAGTTACAGAAATGCAGCTTGTTATTTACGAGCATTCTTTGTCTCTGCATCACCATCCTAAGTGTCTAAAAACAACACTTGCTGTGAAAAGCACTCGGGTGGAGTAATAACTCACATTAATTAAACATCCCGGGCAGCAGTTCACTTGAGAGGAGGCCTTTTGTTCCCGAGCACAGAAGCTCACTTCTATTACCATATTAACAAATCAAATATCTGTGTGCCTATACCTGTAGAACCGAGGAGAAGCTGTACGTACTGTATGTCGGTTATATTGCTTATATCTCTCCGTGCGATATTAACATTAGCATTTTCTGTTCATTCATTGACTTTTTGCTTGGTTATTTGTTAGATAAGCTAGTATTAGCCTGCATTAGAGAACTAGATGCTGTTTGCGCAGCACGTTTCCAGACAGCAGAGAGAGTCAGTGCTCCGGCCTGCAGGAATTTCAATAGGTTCAGGGTTGTGATGATTCATTGTAGTCAGGAAAGCACAGCATCAATCCTGCCTGATCCTTCTGCATAATAAACACCAGCCGTTTAATTTGGGTACGTTTGTGCAGATCTGATATATTAACTATGTAGATTTTGTGTGCATAAATGTGTTCCTTTGTGATGAATATGTGCGTGTATGTAAATCCTGACAGCAAAGTGTGACAATCAGAAGCTCATCTGAAAGAAACACAAGACACGCTTCAGCGACTACCGGAAAACTTACAGTATATTATTAATCAGTGTATTCTGCATAACGATATTTGATTACAGAAGACAATATCAATGAATAGATAACAAAAGAGGGATGAACAATCTTTCAAAATTAAGGCATTGAAATAAAACAAACACAAAATCACATGTGACCCTGGACCACAAAATGTGACTCTGGACCACTGGTCTTAAGTTGCTGGGCTATATTTGTAGCAATAGCCACAAATATATTGTATGGGTCAAAATTATAGATTTGTTTTTTATGCCACAAATCATTAGGACATTAAGTAAAGATCATGTTCCATGAAGATATTTTGTACATTTCCTACTGTAAAAATATGAAAGCTTAGTAAAGATAGTAATATGCATCGCTAAGACTCAACTTTAAAGGCAATTTTCTCAGTATTTTTTTGTGTCAGATTCCAGATTTTCAAATAGTATCTCGGGCAAATGTTGTCCAATCATAAAAAAACATACATGTGGAAAATCTTAGCTCAGCTTGTGTGATCATAATTTCTCAATATAAAATTTATGCTTATGACTGACCCTTATGACTGGTTTTGTGGTCCAGGGACACATATTGTTATTACAATACTACTACTACTACTACTACTATAATAATAATAATAATAATAATAAACCAAAAATAATAATAATTATGGAAGCTATCTTGCAAAAAAAAGCAGTGTTATTATTTTAAATGTACCATGGTAATATGATTTCTTAAAGTGCACTCGATTACCATGTACCTACCATGTCATTCGTTCTGACTCCAATATTTTATATCGTGTACAGTGACAGTATCTGATAAAATGCCATGGTATGTAAAGTCAGTATTACAATCCTAATGATAGAGTATAATAATAAAATATAATGTAGTAATATAAAAACAAAAGCATAGAATAGAAATACACAAATTATAAAATAGTAACCATGGAAAATAATTTACTGCAATGTCATAGTTTGGTACATAGTAATGATTACCATAGTCATATACCATAATATTTATATGGTACCTCAACGTACTACATCAAATACTATGGTATTACCATCAACCATGTCTAATGAATATTATGATACTTTTTGGTAGGTCACAGAGATAACAGCGTACGATGACAGTGGACAAACTCTATTCATGGAAAGTGCCAGAATGTAGAGAAGACAGGGAGCAGAGATGAACGGATACGAGAAATAAACTTAGCGTAATGTGAAAAGGCAAATTTTCTTTTCAGTTATGAGACGAGCTTGTCATTGAAATCTGAGAGCCACCCAAATAAAAGCCGCTCTAGTGCATGCTTGTCCTTGCTTAAGGCTCAGGAAAACGTCCTAACATCTCTCCTTTGCTCTGATCAGAGAGCTGTTGCCATGCAAAACAAACTCTCATAGTCAGTGCAAAATCACCAGACACATTCCCATGCATCCCTTCCCCTGCCTGCATTACCAAAGATCTTTCTTTCTTTGCTTGATATTGAGTATGTACCACATTCAAATTGACCCAAAAAAGTCAAGGTTGAGCAAAAACTTGCAAAGTTAATTGTCTGTCTTGAGAGAAACGAGTTCATGAATAAGAATTTGTTTGCATAATAGAGGGTAAAATCACATTAAAATCTTGACATATTCAGCAGGAGATTACATTTTCCCGTCTCAGATGGCCTTTTCATGAACAAAAGAGACAAAACAGAGCGCAGGGTTAAGTATTTTCATTTATGACTGCTGTCAGTTGATTTTTTGTTGTTGCTCTGTACTGTACCTCTTTCCAATAGCTCTGATAAAATCTAGTTTCTTTGTCTATCATTTGGTTTTGTGCTTGTCGCAGACACATGGGTGATTTTGCAACCATACAGAACTGAAGACAGAACTGAAGAATTGGCTGTGTGTGAATGTGACCTTAAAATGCCACAGGAAGTGAAAATGGTATATGAATTAGAATGACAGGAAGAGGAATCGACTAAATTCTACACGTTGTGGGCAATGAAGTGTTCAGTGCTGCTGCTGCTTCGCTGGGAAACAGGCTTTAGCACATTATCAACTGCTAAAACAAGAGAAAGTGTGAACGAATACTTTTATACACACCCGTAAGTTCCTGTAAACAACATGCATGTCTGCACACACACACGCACACACGCACACACGCACACACACGCACGCACACACACACACACGCACACACACACACACACACACACACACACACACACACACACACACACACACACACACACACACACACACACACACACACACACACACACACACACACACACACACACACACACACACACACACACACACACACACACACACACACACACACACACACACACACACACACACACACACACACACACACACACACACACACACACACACACACACACACACACACACACACACACACACTGGCACAACACAACACAAACCGCACACCAAACCTGCAGCCCCGGAAGTCAGCAAAACAGCGGGTACGATGCAAGCATTGGCAGACAAAAAAACAATTGTGCAAAGTAAGAGCCTAAGAGACAATGCCGCTCTGAAGTCAGACAAAACCATGAGACAGGAAGCTCGCGGCAGCAGAGGCAGTGGAGGAAAAACAAGTCAAAGGAATAATTTAGATAATGAAAACAACAAAAACAACCAATGCATAACAATGGAACTCTAAATTGTCGACTTAAGCAGCCATGAATAGATCAGCTAGTCTAAGAGGGAAATTAAAAAATAAATTGCACAATATTTGGACTCTTTAATTTTAATTAGGACTCATACATTTAAATATATAAACAAGCTTTCAGTCTTTAAAGGTTCTAATGTATTGTTCATGAAGAATGTGAGTCACACAGAAGGAGGTGTTTAAGAATGAATGGAAAGTCGTTCTGAATTCCAAACATTGATTTGACTGCACCGCTCGCTCGCAGCAGGTCCTTCAGATCCATCATGCAGATAATGCAGCCTCCACCTCTGATATTTGTCCTGCGTCTCGATCAATCCCCAAGGCTAAAACACACTCACAATGGCCACACACAGGCATTCTGAAGCCACTGAAAACATGCTCACAACATTCGTGTGTCTGGGAGACATACATTGTGTTCACAAATGCCACAGCGAAACCGATCAAGATCTGCTGCACGTCAATATCAAAATGTTACCAGATGGCATGTCTAGTATGCTTTATAGTGACTGATCTGGCACTGATGAAGAGTTTCACTGGGATCTCCAGTCAGGTGAATCCCTAAATTGAACATGCAGTACTGTGCATCTGGATATATGCATGTTAGACTTGGAGCTGCAACAACAGCTTTTAGTGATGGAAACCAGTTTATTTCAAATAAACCAGTCCATCACATACGGCGATAATAATATGCAATTCCTGACCACCAGACAACATTCAAATACAGCAGTATGTAGACACAGCTGCTGTTCATTACAGTTTGGTAACACTTCATTCTGATAGTCCACTTTAGACATGCTACGTTAAGTAAGTAACTAAGTGACTCCATGTCAACTAGCAGTCTTTAGAGTACTAGTAGTCTGTATGATTATAGGTCATTTTGCAAGTACTTGCCAATTTATGATTCTACTAACCCGAAACCCGTGTTAGCTGACGTGTAGCTGCACATTTTAATTACAGTCAGTAGAATGTCTGAAGTGGATTATTGAAAAAAAGTGTAACCTACTTTTGTTCTATTAAGTCATATGAATAACTGAACTCAGTCGACAATGAACTGATTTCAGCTGAATAATGTCTGTTGACTATTGTCTTTTTAGAGCTGCTTTACAGTAGAATTTACATTTTTGAAGATTGAACCATTATCTTGTTTATCACTGTAAAGCTGCCTTGAATCAACCTGTATTTTATGAAGCGCTATAGAAATCTGACTTGACTTAATAATGGTTGTCATCAGGATTGCATTCAGTGTGTTCACATATAATGTTGTACCATCTACTTGAAGACAGTTTGTCAAGACTCTGACAATGCAATTTCAATTTTGCTTCTTTAACTCAAAATGGACAAATCTGTACTGTATATCCAGTGAATACACATATGAAGAATTATAAAGTAAACAAACTCTATGAACAAGGCTTTTTAAGCGAAACAGTCAGTCGAGTGGGTGGTTGAATAAGATGCACTGAAACACTTTTCAACACAAAAACCTGCAACTGTTTAGCAAATTTGCCTGTATTTTAAGACTCTGTGCCTCTTATTTTTCATTTTTCACACATTGAGACGGGGGAGAGAAAAGCAAAATTGGGAAATCCTCAAATAAATTATAATGAGCTCAAAGGCCAAGAGCAACTGGGAAAATCTATGAAATTAATCTTCAAGACTCTGGAGGTAATTTGTTTTGAAAGGTGCAATCTAACTCAGTGAGTGGAGTATGATTATATAATAACATTCTGCACTCGAGACATGGTAAATAAATACATCTGGACAAGCACACGAATGTGGAGAAAGGGCAAGCTAAAAGATGAGGAGAGGAGAGATGCTGAAAACCCACCAGCCTTTATCCGTGTGGACGAGAAACCCACCTAATGCTCAATAACAGAGAAACAATCTCACCTCTCACACTCTTACACAAACCAACCAGCAGAGAGAAAGTCTGTTTATAATGATGAGTACAAATTAAGAACAAATTATTTATTTATTCACATTAAATGGACATTTTGGCAGAGAATGCATGATGTTATTGCTGCCATTTCATAAATACATTTAGCTCCTGCCGGTTTTGGGCTGCACAATAATGTTTATGAAGTTAATCACAAAAATATAATCCTGATTATTAATTACAATAATTGCCATTGCAATATTTTTGTAACATTTTATCAGAATTGCACTTTTACATAAGCACAAATAAAGACAAGTGATGAGGGTAACCCATTACAAGTAACTTGAGTTACGTAATCAGATCAAGTAACTAGAAAAATACCACGTTACTTTTTAACTTACAAGAAAATATGTAATTAAATAAATAGTGAATTGTTCAAGTAAGTAATGCCAGTTGCTTTGTTTTCTCATTTATTGACTGACAGAAATGGGTAGGCAGTGCAGAGGAGTTGTGTGCGCTGTGTAAACTAGAGTTGTACAGTAGCAGATTCACTATTCCACTACATGAATAAAAACTGTCAAATGCAACTTCAGTATATGACTCAAACCTGCAATAATTAAATATGTCAAATAACACAAAAATCCTTTATGTATTTAATCCCATTGCATTACCAACGTCTTTGCTGCTGACCTTTGTTGATCCAATTCAACCATACTAATAAGCAAAAATGACTTTAGTTAAATATAAAATTTGTATTTCTTTCTTTCTTTTTTGTGATTGAGAAGAAAATGTTGAACTTTCTTCTCCCGTGTCTTATTCTTCCTGCAATGAAGGTTTGTTTCAGCTTTTTGAATTGACATTTCCTTCAGCCTGAGGCTTATTCATTTCACTTTCGGTGTGAAGGGGCTTTTACATTTGCCAAAAATTGAACTTTTGTATATTAAAAACAAACAAGGAAGAGAAAGTAACGTAATGCATTAATATCTATAAAAAGTAACGAAGGAATGCAATTAGTTACTTTTTTTATTGCAACGCATTACTTTTAAAATAACTTTCCCCAACACAGATAAAGACAATGTCAATTCACATGGTTTGCTTACAGATCGTCACACAAACACCTGAAAGAAAACAGACTGGATGTATTTTTATATATTTTTATTTGAGCAGAATATCTCAGCAGAGATCGCTAAACTAAAATGTACGCGTTTGCCTGTGTTTTCAGCACATGAACACTTTTTCTGCAAATGCCACATTCAAAATTAAATATTTTCAGGATAAAAAACAATGGAGCAAATATTGTAGATGATTGTAGTATAAGATGTAATATTGTGTATATCGTGGAAACTGCAGAAATCAAAGTCTCCCACAAAAGATCATGATTTTATGTAAAAGAGAAGGCTGATCCTAAAACACCTATTCAAACACCCCCCACATGATGCACTTTCATAATGCTGCTGTTAGTATAATTTCTTATTTTCATTATTAATGAGACCTTGTACTTGTGTTGTGTTTTTTGCTCTGCTCTGTGCCTCCCTCAGTATCTTTCTCAGGTTAATTACCCCTGCTGTTGCTCGTTGTGAGGATGCCTGAAGAGAGTGGAGCAGTATAAATGTAGCTCAGACCACTAAGGAGGATCACTTCTCCCCAGCTCTTGACTGAAACTTCTCGTGTCTGCTCATGCTAATAGCCTGTGTTTATGAATATGTTTCCTCATGTGTGAGGGCAGCCTAATAGTTAAATCCTTGTGAGGGTAACTAAAAGGTAATGTGATCTATTCCTATCTGCTGACTGTGTGTTAATTAGCTTACCTAGCCTGTGTGGGTAGCTAAAAGGGGCTGTGGGCTGAGTGTGTTAAGTGACCTTCTTGGAGTGAGTGCCTTGTTTATTTTTGAACATCTTTTCTCCTGGTTATTGATAAGAGAGGGAGCTGAGGGAAGTTTATGTTGTTGGTTTTCATCTTTGTTTTGTGTGTAGGTTAGTTAGCTCCTCTAATCCTTAGTTAGCTGTGTGTGTTTGTTATTTTAGGCTATACTCACTCTAATTGAAACCCTGTTTTCTGTTACAATTTATGTTCCATACTTAATAAATGACAGTTACCTTTTTTCTTTTAAATAATTGTTGTGTTTTCACTCCAGGGCTGAGGATTGAAGTGTGTTCTCATTTGTTGTTTTTTTACCTCGTTTAATATTTTAAACGAGTTAATTTATTTTTCCTTGTTGCGTCTCAATTCCCCTATACTAGAACGCGGGATGTAACACTGCCCAAATGTTCACGCAAAGAAAGAAGTCGTGGTTTCAGTAACCGCAGTAGTGTTGATGCAGCCGTGTCAGGGAGATGCTGTATGTTTCTGTGCGAATGAAAAAGTGCTTTATTTGGCCTTCCGAAGTAGATTCAATTAGGAATCATTTGTTAAGATTTGTTTACAACTGAACAGCACAAGCCAAATGTTCGAATTTGTGCAACGTATTTTATGGACGACAGTTTTGTGAACCTTTTTCAGGAGAAGTACAAGGCTGGCTGTGCACAAAGGCTATTTAAAAAGGAAAAAAGGTCAATTCTGACTTCGCTATGACAATCTGGCGCTTCTGAATCAGCGATTAGTCTTGCTATTAGTTTAAGTATTTGCTATTGACTGTTCAACTGCATAATTTTGCGTGTAGAGTAACGTGTCATATGTTTGTGTGTGTGTGGGGAACAGGGTCACATCACAGCGGAGTGTACAGCCCATCAGAAATCATTGTGCGTCATAGTGCGTCATCCACTATGTCTGTGATGCGACTCTGTTCCTCTTTCAGACTTGAACTGATGGGAAAACTAATGACATTTATATATTTGTCGTCTTTATATATTTAATGTCTTTATATTTACTTCTAAAGCTGCAGCTTGCGATTATGGTAAGGGATGTCATATTTCCGTTGTGCGCTTGTGGTGTTCGGCCAATCACAATGCACTGGGTCAGCTGGCCAATCAGAACAGACTGTGCTTGTCAGAAGGAGGGGCTTTGTAGAAAACGACACGTTTGAGAGAGGCGGGGCATAGAGGACCTACAATAATGTACAGTATTTGAAAAACAATGTGTTTTTTACATTAAAGCATGTCAACATATTCTGTTCCACCAAATACACAAAATATCGATCTTTAAAAATAGCAATCATATGACACTTTAAATACGATTCATTGTGCAGTACTGTATGACTTCCATTAAAATGGATATTAATTTTACATTGGTTGTTTGAGTCAATAGAGCTCAGTTAAATCTCACACTTATTAGATCACATTCATTTCACTATATTAATGTATTGGGTGAAAATGGACAAAATTCTTGCTATGCTATGAGGATTCTGCTATGGGGCAGCCGTGGCCTAATGGATAGAGCATTGGACTTGTAACCCGAGGTTGTGGGTTCGAATCTCAGCTCCAGCAGGAATTGTCCACGACTGAGGTGAGACCCTTGAGCAAGGCACCGAACCCCCAACTGCTCCCCAGCTGCCCACTGCTCCAAGTGTGTGTGCACTTGGATGGGTTAAATGCAGAGTTATACTCTGTATAATTGTGACAAATAAAAAAATATTCTCTTCTTCTTCATACTAAATAGGGAAGTGATAATTTGAAAGCACAAATTCATGTATTTTTCACCAAAAACAATCCAGAATAAACTTCTTTTGTAACTTTGTGGATCTGCTGGCCTCAAACAGAAGCGACAAACGGGCCACAGCTCTCATCCAGCGCTCACCTCTCCCCTGGGCTCCCGATAACTGATGCGTGACTGACTTCACCGGCTTTAATTAAATGTTTTCATGCTTGCCTTCACTGCTGTATCTCTTACAGAACTCTGGCTTGGTGAAACTCTAGCGCCGTAGATAAGATTTTTCTCGAAGCTGACAAAGAGATCGCAATGCACTGTGAGCCAGCAGAATCCCGCGCTTTGAGCCGTTCATCAGAAGGTTAATGTAATTACATTAAATGATAATTGCTCTTGTACTGTTCCGTCTCCAGGAGATGAGTTCGAGATACGTGTTCGGCATTCACACTTACTTAGCGTGAGCTGTTAGGACCTGAAACCAGATCATGCATTATGCCTAATATGCGGATGATGAAATTGACATTGCATGGGTTATATTGTCATAGCTTAATATTCTTCTGACTCACTGAAAATTAATCATGTGTCTCTTAATTGTGCTTTACAATCTGACTTTGCTGCAGTTGGAACAAACTGCTGGTTTGTCTGGCCAGATGGGAACTGCCCCCCCCCGACTAAGCCTGGTTTCTCCCAAGGTTTTTTCTCCGTTCTGTCACCGATGGAGTTTTGGTTCCTTGCCGCTGTCGCCTCTGGCTTGCTTAGTTGGGGACACTTCATTTCCAGCGATATCACCGAACTTGATTGCACAGATACTATTTAAACTGAACTGAGCTGGACGATGACATCACTGAATTCAATAATGAAATGCCTTTAACTGAAAAATGGGTGTTTAATCTTGTCATTTTACATTAGTGATACACTATTTTCCTATTTTGATATTGTGCAGTTGCTTTGACACAATTTGTATTGTTAAAAGCGCTATATAAATAAAGGTGACTTGACTTTACCGATTCCTCTCATTATTATACCATTATTTGTTTAGTCATTATTCATAATAACTGGAGCACAGAGCTTCAAAGTTGTGTCTCTAGCTAAGTGAAATACAGGAAAACATAAAAAAGGTTTCACAACATCTTGACATCTGTACCTGTGATTACACACATTGGGTGTGCTGTTATCGCTCTCAGGAGGAGGCAGGATCTGTTCCAGAGGATTTTAAAGGAGCCAGACACAATATTAATAGCGTAGCGGTGCAGCACTCAGGAAGCTAATCAGTTCTGTGTCGTCTGAGAGGTGATGCATTAAACATGTTTCAATTTACCGGTATGATTACAAAGAACCACTGTGAACGTGTTGATCTCTGAAACCCGTTATTTATAAATGAATTGTATGTGTTAAAACATTTTTTTTCTTTAATTTAACATTACTAGTGCATATTTTATTTATTTATTTTAATTAGGGTGGATATTTTAGAAAAATAGCCACTTTCCAATGATCAGCGTTATACTACTCTTCAGTAGTACTTAATGATCCATTATGCAAAGTAAAATCTAAAAATAACGAGTAAAGAATAAAGATATAATACAGACACAATTCTAGTTTTCATGATCATATATTTTGCTTTCATCAGAATGCTTTAATCTGCTAATATGAGGACAGTGTGGAAACAGGGTGGGAACGGGCCTAAAAAACTTCGAAAACTGCGTCTTCATGATGAAAGAAAATAATAAAAACACCTGCTTTGTCTATATTAGCCTTTCATATGCAATCCACATTACATGCTCAGTACCTGACATCAGTTAATATGTTTTTATCTTTGCAAGCATTATCATATCTGTTTGTCAGGTGTTCAGTGGCGACTGCGGCAGAGATTGAGTGGATGCGGCTCCATGTAGATCTGTCTCTGTTTCTCTGCTGCTCTCGACTCCTGGGGTCACCTCGACTGAGAGAGGAGCAGAGGAGGAGCGGAGGAGAGCACTCGAGGGACGCAATCTGACATCAAACATCCTCCTACAGATAGATCTGAGATGCCTGCACTCCATTTTGTTCAGAAGATTGCAATACATGTTCAGCATTAAAAATGTGTGTTGGAATATTGCCTTTGGATCAAGGTGATATTTTAGGCTTGTAAAAGTGATCCCTTAATAATCAGGATGAATAAATGAACAAACTTGTGTGAGATCAGAATTCATCAGTCTGTCATCATCAAAATATCATAATTTGTCTGACACAGAGAAAAGAATATCGTAGAGGATTTAAACAACATGAGAGAGGGAGTAAGGAGCATCTACAGTTTTAAATGCATTATTATAAAACTCACTGTTTGAACCACAAATATTCCAATTGAAATCATTAATAATATTGCAATCATTAATAATATTCTGTACATCTATGAATGAATATATACAGCTGTTTATTATGCATAAATTCTGTGAGGCTCTAGGCATCGATACTGTATTTTCACCATATTTTCATTGGAATTTACCTTTGATTCCTCATAGAGCATTTAACGTAGAGTAAAACTCATTTCCACACAGCAGCAAAGTCCCAATAGACCGGGCACAGCGCTAAGATGACATACAGCTCTCTCAACCATACTGTGAGGTCCATCTGGCTTTCCTCTTTTCTCTCATCCTCCATTACTGACTGCCCTGCGCGCTTCCCGAACATCACCTCGGATATGCTTTCTGTGGCTATTATCCTGTGCCAGCACCTCAGTGTTAATATTGCACATCTTCATTTTTTAGATAAATATTGTACGGCTCTGCTGAGAGAATTCATATTTAACTGAATGCTTTCACTGTTCACTTTTGTCTTATACAAATATATTTGGTCAGGTGGCTAATATTTAATATTAATATCACTTTGCTTATCTGTGTTTCTGACCGTCTAAAACAGAATGTGAGAATGAAAACCCGGAAACCTGGATCTGGACTGCACTGATCACTTGGAATGGGATACTCATGTTTCACTTATGACACATAGCCTGATGGCTGGCTTCCTTTTGGAAATATTTTTTGCTGGAGAAAAAAAAAGTAAACAACTGAACTTGTCCTAAATGTAAGTTATTTTATTTTAACTTTGTATTGAATTATGTAAAATCATGTAGCCTAAGTCCAAAATTTTTTCACTTTGAAAAATAAATACTTCCTCACTCTGTGTCAATAATGTTTACATACTGGCTCCAAAGCTTTCGGCCGTCATAAAAAAAAATCGGACCGGGTGTGATTTTCTGCATTTTTCGCATCCGTATCAAGCATTTTGAGAGGTGTTTTGACAATTCAGAGCCACCGTACAAGCGAACGCCAAAATCCAGAATGGCAATTTTCAAGTTCATCCTCTTCGTCTCGCAGCACAAAGCACTGTAAAAATCCTTGCACACTGAGTTCACAGAAATTGGTGGTCTTTTTTTAATATGTGGCTCTAGTATCGCTAGCAAAGCATCTAACTGAACCACTGACATCCTGAAGTAGCCTAAACTTTGAATCGTCCGTGATAATCCCTCTGCTCCTTAATAAGGAGGTGGAACTCTGGATGAACCCAATATTTCCTTTCTTTTTCTCTTTTTAAGAAGCGAGAGAACAACAAAATCATGCTCACTGCTTGAAGACTTCATTTAGTACTGTTTTTTTTTTTTATGGATTACTTACAACCCGAATTCCGGAAATGTTGGGACATTTTTTTTATTTGAATAAAATGAAAACTAAAAGACTTTCAAATCACATGAGACAATATTTTATTCACAATTGAACATAGAGAACATAACAAATTGAGAAATTGTACACTTTTATCCACTAAATGAGCTCATTTCGAATTTGAAGCAGGTCTCAAAAAAGTTGGCACAGGGGCAACAAAGGGCTGAAAAAGCAAGACATTTCGAAAAGATTCAGCTGGGAGAACATGTAGTAACTAATTAAGTTAATTGACATCAGGTCTGTAACATGATTAGCTATAAAAGGGATGTCTTAGAGAGGCAGAGTCTCTCAGAAGTAAAGATGGGCAATCTGTGAAAGAGTTCGTAAAAAGATTGTGGAATATATCAATTGCAAAGGCTTTGCAAATTTCATAATCTACAGTGCATAACACCATCAAAAGATTCAGAGAAACTGGAGAAATCTCTGTGCGTTAAGGAAAAGGCAAAATACCTTTGTTGGATGCCCGTGCTCTTCGGGCCCTCAGACGACACTGTATCACTCATCGGCATGATTCTTTCATTGACATTACTAAATGGGCCCAGGAATACTTCCAGAAACCACTGTCGGTAAACACAATCCGCCATGCCATCTGCAGATGCCAACTAAAGCTCTATCATGCAAAAAGGAAGCCACATGTGAACATGGTCCAGAAGCGCCGTGTCCTGTGAGCCAAGGCTCATTTAAAATGGACTGTTTCAAAGTGGAAAAGTGTTTGTTGGAAATCACAGACAGAAATGCCATGTCTTCCGGGCTAAAGAGGAGGGAGACCTTCCAGTGTGTTATCAGCGTGCAGTTCAAAAGCCATCTCTTATGGTATAGGGGTGCATTAGTGCATACGATATGGGCAGCTTGCATGTTTTGGAAGGCAATATGAATGCTGAAAGATATATAAAGGTTTTAGAGCAACATATGCTCCCCTCCAGATGATGTGTATTTCCGCAAGACAATGCAAAACCACATACTGCAGCTATTACAACAGCATGGCTTCGTAGTAGAAGAGTCCGGGTGCTGAATTGGCCTGCCTGCAGTCCAGATCTTTCACCTATAGAGAACATTTGGCGCATCATTAAATTAAAAATATGTCAAAGATGACCACAAACTCTTCAGCAGCTGTAAACCTATATTGGACAAGAATGGAACCAAATTCCAACACCAAATCTCCAGAAACTCATAACCTCGATGCCCAGAAGAGATGTTACACCATGTAAACATGCCCCCGTACCAACTATTTTGAGACCTGTAGCAGGCATCAAATTTGAAATGAGCTCATTTTGTGCATAAAATGGTCAAATTTCTCAGTTTAAACATTTGTTATGTTATCTATGTTCTATTTTTAATAAAAAATTGGCTCATGTGATTTGAAATTATTTTAGTTTTCATTTTATTCAAATTTAAAAAATGTCCCAACATTTCCGGAATTCGGGTTGTAATACAATACGCATTACACACACTGCGTGCGTGACGAATTTGTAGGATGACGGCTGCAAAAAAAATGCATATGAAAATTTCAGACTCAGTGTGCAGGACCTTTGCAACTCCAAGTCAACTAATAGTTATTAGCGTATCAGTAGACTGTCTATTATTTGCTAACACTTGATAATGATGTACGTTCTATTGACTATATGGAATTTTTGCAAGTACACGTCAACTTAACAGTCTCTAATCAGAGTTAGCTGACATATAGATGCAAAGTTACTTCTAGTTAGTGAAAAGTATAAAGCGGATTATGGAAATAAATTGTAACCCACTTGCGTGTAATTGTTTGCACGTATAAGATTATCCAAAATGAAAACCATTAAAACTGATTTTCTCAACCCTTCCCCTGAGGAGTAATTGTGCTGATCCATCTAATTGCACTCAACTTCTCCAAATCTAGGCTATTGTAAGTGTCCTTTCTGAAGCATTCATTGTGCTGGAAGATGACATAAAGGACCCTCCATCCATTAGCCTACATATCCAGCACTCAGAGTCTTAGTGGGAGTCGGATTGAACTCATGAGCTCCTGCTAGGCTTGTGTTTATTAGTGCTCAGAAGGGATGAGAGTTACACAACGAGCACTTCAGGGATGTTCAGAGTGACAGACCTGCCCAATTCACAGGTCATGCTTACAAAACGTATTAAGATCTTTTTCAACACCTATATTAATGCATTAACCGGAAGAGAATGCTGCTGTGCAACATGAAAGTAGTCGATTTGAAAACTAGCTGCCCTGTTTACCAAAGAGGAGGCGTGAAAGTGATTTTTTTTAGAGGGAGCACAATGTCCTTCCCAGGTCTTTCACACATTTTGTGCAGTTTCAAAATGGGCACCAATGAAAACCATAATGAGGCAATTATCCACACACAGCTGGCAAGGAAAAGCCTCATGGATACACTTTACTGCTCTCATAAACACACACTCTCTCTCTCACACACACTCATACAGACACATATATACTGTATATATTAGAATTTGCCACTGATTATGTGATGTTTTAGTTTTTTTGTTATAGCATCCCAGAAGGGTCTAAATAAATATATAAATAAATAAATTCCATTCATTAATTAATAAATTAACCAATAGTCTGCTACTGAAATTACAACAACCAATAATTAGCTTATTCTATTTTTGGAATACCTAAATTGTAATGTAATTTTTCACTACTTTATCATTGCATTTTCCGTTTTAGCTTTGGCCAGTGGATAAGTGCGTCTTTCTATTCATCTTGTTCTTCTTTGCATCAACATTAAGCACAATTTATTTTTAAGTGACAGGAGAGCAAGTTCACAGCAGGATAGTTGTATCACTCTGACATATTTGACATATATCAAAATTTTTTTAATTCAGAAATTAAAAACATGCTTATTGTAAAAGAGCTATAATCAAATTATAGTATATATAAATTGCACATTTAGAATAATTTCATTATGTCAAGTGTCAAGTCATTTACCCTGATATAGGCCTATACAAGAGACAACCAACATTATTATGGTGACTACAGGGACCACAGACATCTATGAAAGAGCTAACTAGATCCCAAGCACCAAAACATACAGAACTGAACGTGAGCCCGGAGCTCAGAGCAATGAGTCTAACTCTGATTCCAGATGGAACAGCACGTTCCGTTCTCATTGCATTTGTGCGCTTTTCCACTGCGAGTGAGAATGGATGGGGTGGGATGAGCTCTGCCTTCCACTGTCTTCATTCCTGCAGCTTCCATATGAATAATAGATTACAAACCAAAACCAGCGTTTGCCTTGCAGGTGTCAAGCAATACGCTCGTAAGGTCAAGAAAGTGTGCTGGGAAGGATATTGTTTATATTTCACTTCCCAAATATGATGTGATCAAGCCATTAAGTGTGAAATAATATGTTTGTGAAGAGGTTAATGTCTCTGACCATAAACAGGTCTCCTTGTGTGGCGGCAGCTTATTCAGTCTGGAAGGAGCTCATGAAATCTTGATGGTAATCCACATTAATCCATCTATAGAAGTTTCTTTCCTTTGTGGCGGTGTTTCATATAAAAGTCAGCCATTCAGAAACAAGACTGACCTGATGCGATCACAAACGCATGCATTCATCATACAAAACATGCCATTTGCAAACAGTATTGTAATTCATGTTTCCTCCTTTGCTTTGCCTTTCATCTGCTAATGTATTCATGAAAGCATTGTTGGTTTGTAAATTCTTTTCCTCCTCATGCACATCTGAGATTAGCAGCGCGCCAGTGTCTGTTTCGTGCTGAGATTAATGCTCTGAGAAGCAGCTATACAGTCCAGTATATCCGACATACAACCACAATCAGATTACTGTCCATTTTAACTTCAATCAATGGTATTTACGTCTGAAGGAGAGAGAAGGAGAAAGGCCTCTTTCAATGTGAACTGACACAATTTATAATTCAATTTGTAGCATGGGGAAGTGAGGGCAGTGTTAGCACATTACCATAATAAAATAAAAGAGACAAATGATAAAGCCATAATTTATTGTCTGTCATATTGAATGCACTGCTTTTTCAAATAGTATAAGTTGCTTTATAGCCTGCCAGTGAGGGCCCCACAGTACATTAATCAGCAATGAATATCGTATTTAAGCACTGAGGCACTCGCGGTTGTGCAATGTTGTCAATACGGTCACGGCTAAAGAGCGTTGTTAGGCACGACACGCAACCGAACGCCTGCAACTGCTTCAGATGTCACTAAATTCACAATATAGCGCAAAGCCAAATGCTTTCAGAAACACATCCATAATGTTTTGGACAGGTAATAGTTCAATACTAAACTGAGTATGTCATATAATATGTTGATGCAGTTTAACTTGAACCAATTTTAAGGGCAATGTTGCTACTGTATGAGGTCGCCACTTGATATACCACAAAAAAGGAGACAAAAAGTTACTTGAGGACCACTAATGTAAATGTATTATGTATCGTACAATGAACAAACCACAAAGGAGACACAATCAAACAGCTTTATTATGTGCTGTTTACTGAGTGCAAAGAAGCATCTTATAAAATAGAGAAATTAATCAGTGTGGCACAGTGTGACATTCATTTCCATTACGTGTGAATAATCTGCTGGTATGAAGTATCTGGCTGGAGTTCAACGACATGCCAAGTGGCTTCGTCTCTATACCAACATGCTGCTCCCCAAAATGATTTATTTTTCTCCCACATTACGCATGGATTCCACAAATATAATAAATATCTAAGACAAGGGCATTTGCATGAAAAACTCTCTGCATTCCAAGTGATGCATAAAACATAAGCACTTACTGTAACAAGCTCTGATAACAAGCTGCAGGATTTCTGATTGATACTGTAGATTAGTGAGGAGCCCATCAAACCCAACTCAAATCAATCCAGCCCAAACAAACCCAGCACTAATCCAAAATAACCCAACCAGCCCCAAACAACCAAATCAACCCAAGCAAACCCAGCACTAATCCAAAATAACCCAACCCACCCAAACCAACCCAAGAAACCAAATCAACCCAAACAAATCCAGCACTAATCCAAAATAACCCAACCCTCCCAAACCAACCCAAGCACCCAAATCAACCCAAGCAAGCCCAGCCCTAATTCAAAGCAACCCAAACAAATCCAGCACTAATCCAAAATAACCCAACCAACCCAAACAACCAAATCAACCCAAGCAAACCCAGCACTGATCCAAAATAACCCAACACACCCAAACCAACCCAAGAAACCAAATCAACCCAAACAAATCCAGCACTAATCCAAAATAACCCAAACCAACCCAAGAAAACCAAATCAACCCAAGCAAACCCAGCACTAATCCAAAATAACCCAACTCACCAAAACCAACTCAAGAAACCAAATCAACCCAATCAAACCCAGCCCAAAACCAACCCAAGAAACCAAATCAACCCAAACAAATCCAGCACTAATCCAAAATAACCCAACCCAACCCAAGAAACCAAATCAACCCAAGCAAACCCAGCACTAATCCAAAATAACCCAACCCACCCAAACCAACCCAAGCAACCAAATCAACCCAAACAAATCCAGCACTAATCCAAAATAACCCAACCCACCCAAACCAACCCAAGCAACCAAATCAACCCAAACAAATCCAGCACTAATCCAAAATAACCCAACCCAACCCAACCAAATCAACCCAAGCAAACCCAGCCCTAATCAACAAACCATCAACCCAAGCAAACCCAGCACTAATCAAAAATAACCCAAAACCAACCCAAGCAAATCAACCAAATCCCAGCACCCAAACCAACCCACCCAAACCAACCCAAGCAACCAAATCCCAGCACTAATCCAAAATAACCCAACCCCAAGCACCCAAATCAACCCAAGCAAACCAAATCAACAGCACTAATCCAAAATAACCCAACCAACCAACCCAAGCAAACCCAGCCCCAAACCAACCCAAGCAAACCCAGCCCCAAAACAACCCAAGCAACCAAATCAACCCAAGCAAACCCAGCCCTAATGCAAAGCAACCCAACCAGCCCCAAACAACCCAAGCACCCAAACCAAACATCACACTTCAACCCTTTCTCGTCCTTCTCTTTTAGCTCACCTGTCTGAACCAAACTTATTAGTTTAAAGTGGAGGAACACACAGAGGTGAAAAAATAACTTAAGAACTTTTGTTCTTTTTGACAGTTGAAACGTGCTTGGAATTTCATATGGGTCTAATTTGTATTTATTTATTATTTGGTTTCTCTTACATATCTGGGTATGGGTATTTTACATCAATATGAAAAAAAGGATTAATGTAACAAGATAAGATGGAAAATAACAAAAATATAACCATACAAAATATTAAAAAAACATCATCTCTTGGGTAGATTTAACTCAAACTTTTGTAAAATTATATGATCAAATAATAAATGAACCATTCATGACACTTCAACTCTGTTTTTTTCTTCCAAAAAAGTCTAGTCCTCCTCACACTGTCCCATGGCACGCAATGTAGAAATCCTGATTTTTAAATGGAAACTTGTATCGTTTTCCCCTTGTGAGACACGAGGCTCAGCTTTCAATACCAGCTTCGGCAGAAAATCAGCAAATACAAATCAATATAAAAGCTGCATAAACATAAACATCTCCATATATAGGATGAAATATAGGATATTTTAATAAAATTAACTATCCAGATAAAATATATAGGATAATAAAGGATTTAAATCATGTTTGCCCTGTCAAATACAATATTTCAGCTTCTAGAAACCAAATCACACGTAATGAAAACTCTCCATTCATAATCTCTTATGTACATGCTTGTTAATTTCTAGCCACAATTGTATTATCCCTCAGTTTTTGGCATCTCTTCTCTGCAAATGAACACTATGAGGCACAAAACCGAGCTGGAAGGATATGAAAACTGACTTTCTATGGATGTTTTGCTGCACTCAGAGAATATGGAGTGAGACAGCTGGACCAGCGGAGCAGAGGACGACTGCGCTGACATTTAGAGACTGTGCTGTTTATGGACACAGTGGGAGGCTCTTCCTGTTTGTTGTCACACTAATGAATTCACTGCTTAGGATTCTGACAGCTCAGACAGATCACCTGGACACACATTTTAATCACTGCTTTCAGACTCATATGTTAGAGCCTGAAAATGTGCCCTAACCAGTCACCATAGACAAATCACGTGTCTGTCCACACTGAAGTCAAAAACCACTGTGAATTGATCGCAGCCAATCAGAAGACTGCTCAATGGAGCGGACCAATCAGCTTTCACTTGGGCGGAGCCTTCAAGCACAAAGCTTCAGAAATAGAATCCAAGCAATCAGCATGATCTTGTTTCGCTTCTTTTTATTTTCCCAGTTAATGTGTTTACTTCTGTTTGCGTAATTGCACATTCCTCATCGCTGTTAAAAAACAATCGGCTTTCAGGCTTGCAGTGGTGTTTGCACAGTCTCAATCAGTTTCCAAACACAACAAATCTACTCCATTTGGGGGAAAAACATTTACGTCCAGAGGCTATAAAACCCACTAGGGTGGCGCTGAGTCATACACAGCTTTGGTTTGAATGGTGTCGTATTTCCATAACATAATAAACTGCAATCAGGCATCCGTCAGGTTGATTTGATGTTGCTTATATGAGCAAGGAGTGTGCGTGTTAATAACATTTCAGCCACGGATAAATCACTTAAACTCCAATCCTTCCACCCATTGGTTGTTATGCTGTCATGTCAATCAAAGCGAAGCATGTATTCCGATATAATCATTCCTGACTTCGGAATAATCAAGGATCGTAGGAAATGATCAATCCTGGTGGAGTTAGATGAGACTAAACCAGTCACTGTCTTTGGACTGAGCTCAAATCATGATAAAATGGCCTGTTTAAAATTCCATCTCATTTGGATGCGTCAATCAAAGAGTTTGGTCTGACGGTTCTTCTAAACAAAGATATTTCAAAACCGATATGCAAATCATTTATATTTAACATATCAGGGGAGAAATGCCAATGAGTTCTCAGCTCAAGAATGATAAGAGAATTTCTGAGCATTTTAATATCAGTCCGACTGACTTTTATTATTGGAATGGATCTTTCAAGAGATTGTTTTTCAAAACAGACAGAGAAGGGACTGAGATTGAAGATTGCTTAAACCTTTATGAATGATTAAAATGTGATGCACCATCTCACTCAGAGAGGGACATTAGGGGGAAAAAAACACATTCCAAAAAAAAGAGATTCTCTGAGTTTAATTCAACCAGTCTGGGCACTTTTATTTCTTGCATTGCAAGTCTATGGAAGCCCATTTCCACCTCGGAGTAAAACATGACAACTGTGAGACTGAGAGAAAGTTTAAAATAAGAAATAAAGTCACTCCAAAGTGCGGGACATATCTGAAACAAGTTACAAAATTACAGCTGCTATTACTCTATGTGAAATTAAGGTGGAATAAATATTGTACTCTGAGGTGGAAACGGGCTTCTGTACCTATATAATGTGTGCACAACAAACTGGATAAATGCCAAACCTACAGTACAATGGCAAATTGATGAATTCCCAATGCTATTGGGTCGGTATGCAACTACTTTTTCTTTTTACCAACTCACAGAGGCTCTATTGAAAGATGACATGAGGACTAGCATATTAACAAGTTTATGTGAAAGGACTGTCTGGATCTCTTAGGGGAACTGCTATATATTCAAGCCGAGAAGAACCAAAGGTCAGAGCCTTGAAAAGCAATCATATACAGCTGTCTTTCCTCCCTCTTAGAGCAGTTTGTGCAAACCTCTCCAGGAATGAGATGTGCGAATGAACAGCCACTTTGGGTCACTCAGGATATTACTCCGTTACATACATCTTTGAATAATTATCAGCGCTGCACTGTTTGTGTAGCATTTCAGAGAGAAGCTTTTCTGCTGACACACTCTGTGATACTGGTTGACTGTAGAGTGACAAATTATGAAAAATCTATCATTATTTTTAGCCTTTATTACTATGATTATTTATGACAGGTTATGTGGAATAAAACCAGAAACATGCATGTGATCCATAACACTTCTACACCAAAATAAATATAGGTCTCTAAAGTGAACACAAGAAACACAGCAAATGAATCTTGGAGTCACTGAGTCTCTGATTTGTGAATGCAACCTTCAATACAATTTGTGAAATAAATCAACTGATTCAATCAAATGTAATCCCTGATTTGGTCCTCCAGTTTAACTCACTGACTCAATGATCTGGTTGCATTAGCAGCTTACTGGAGAGAAAGATCTTCAGTGAATAATGGCATACAGTTTGTTTCTAAAACAGCTACAGTGTCATCCCTAGCTAAAAAAGTAATATATTTAAAATGCATTTGTTTCATACTAAGCATAGTTCAAATCTATTAACATATTTACTGACATAGCGCTCAAGACTTACTGATTTAAAAATTAGAATTAAACTTTATTTGGAGTATTACATAAAAATGCATTTTAATGTCACTATTGATGAGGATTGTATGCGGTGCAAGATATTTAAAGTGTGCTTGAAGTAGTTCCACTTTACATTTATCAGACGCTTTTATCCAAAGCAACTTTCAGTACATTCAAATGATACATTTTTTGTCTTTACACAACATTTGCACTGCTAACGCAATGCTCTACCAAGCACAGGAACACTTTCACAATTAAATATACTTCAGTATTCATCATAGTTGTCTTCCCCGGGAATTGAACCCACAACCTTTGCACTGCTAACGCAATGCTCTACCACTGAGCCACAATAACACTTTAGCACAATTAAATATACTTCAGTATATCTATAGTTGTACTTCAGCACTACCTTTGCACAACATTGGAGTATATTTTTCACTAGGGATATGGTTTGAGAAGACTCTGAATATAGCACACAAGTGGCTGTTTTTTAACAGACATTAAAAAGCAATTTCTACTTTTGTGTTTAGTGAAATAAACAAACAGCCTACATGACTGGAACATGAGGGTGTACAAATAATGACTGTGGTACACTGAAAAAATAATCCATAACTCAAGTTCACATAGCACAAACTCTCCTTTGACTGACTCAGACAGTAGCGCTCAGGGACATTAAGAGCTGGGTTAAGATACATGGCATGATGACACACACAAGCATGACTGAACTTTTGACAAGAGGTTGTTTTATTGATCAGCCGTATGTGAAGCATGCAGCGAGCCGATGTTCGTTGTGACCTCTGTAACCTCTGTAACTCTGTAACCAACATGCTATTCGAACAGTCTCTTCGTAATTATGTGCCTGAGCAGATGCTCGATCACTCAACGGCCTGCCCGCGCACAGGTTTTACCACAGCTAGAGAGTTTTCCTCTGCAATGACCCTTTGAATCACCATGGTGAATCTCAAAACCTGGACTATTTTGGAACATGAGGCAAAAGTGGTGAGGACGATACACAGGATTAGAATTGGTAGCATGGCAACAATCAGAGGAAAAGACTGAGAGAGAAAGCTCAGAGCAAAAACAGAGCAATTTATCAAGGAGGATAGCATGCCACGACATGTCCGCTTGTGTTATAGAGAGGGTCGTGAGCCCATCCCATACGCACCGCTGGTCTCGGTCTGATCGTGACAGCAGGAGAATAAAAAAAAACATTGATCTTAGTGCATCATTATCAAGAGGAGGATGTCTTCACTGCTTTTGGCCTCGCTCTGATGAGGCATTGGTTTTGCTGGAATGAATCAAACGTGATCTCTGTCATCAATGGACTTCAGGCTAGACGACATGTTAAATTTAACGCACATAAAATGAGGCTGTTAGACGTACGGTCTGCTCAACGAGTTATACTGCTGTGTACAACCTGTATTGATTGTTAAATCGATGAACATTGAAAATATGTCTTGCCAAAAAAGTCTGAAAGGGATAGTTCACCCAAATAAAAATAAAAAACACTGTCGTTAATTACTCACCCTCATGTCATTCCAAACATGTAAGGCCTTCATTCATGTTCGGAACACACATTAAGATATTTTTGATACAATCCGAGAGCTTTCTGAACCTGCATAAAGAGCGGCGCAACTAACACGTAACGTCAAGGCCCAGAAAGGTAGTAAGGACATCGGTAAAACAGTCCATATGACATCAGTGGCATGCGTCGTGGTACTTTTGTGAACATGCATCCAAGACTGACAGGAAAGAGAAGAAATTGTTGAATAAAGTCATTATTTTGTTTTCTTTGTGCACAAAAAGTATTCTTGTAGCTTCATAACATTACAGTTGAACCATTGATGTCACATGGTCTGTTTTAACGATGTCCTTACTACCTTTCTGGGCCTTGAACGTGGCATTTCCATTGCTGTCAGCAGGGTCAGAAAGCTCTCAGATGTAATCCAAAAATATCTTAATTTGTGTTCTGAAGATGAATGAAGATCTTACGGGTTTGGAACGACATGAGGGTGAGTAATTAATTAAATCATTTTCATATTTTTGGGTGAACTATCCCCAGGACAGCCACATCTTCATCCATGTCAAAATAAATACGGTATCTACCTTGACTTTGGTTTTCAATGTTGAATGTACCATACTGTACAAACCAGACATCTAACGTCAGCAGTCCTTGAACTCATTTTGAAACAGTTTCTCCCACAATTTCATCAGCAGTAGACAAACGTTTATAGGCTGAAATTGGGTGTTTTTTTGTGGTCCATGTATATTATCTTTAAAGCATCAATATGTAAATTAACTTCTAAAAAAATATATATTTTATAAAATATATCCGTTATTACCAAAAAAAACAAGAAAGGATCAAACAGTCATGTAAATAAGATCCCTATAAATGAGTAAAACCGAAAAACACCAATAACAAAACATTGCAATCACGACCGTTCATATTGCAGCACCTGTCGAAGAAATGAAAGGTGTATTTGTCATGCTCAAACGCAGCAGTCTGGAAAGCATTCACCCTGCAGCAGCGTCCATATCCTTTCTGCTCATATTTCATGACTAACAAAAATAGCCGTTCCTTCCACCACGACTAGATGGCTGAATAGGCCATTGTGAAAAGGGCACTAAAGACACAAAACCAAAAAAAACACACGTATGGAGCAGGGTGGAGGCAGACAGACACGGAAAAATAAATGGATTTTAGGTCAATGCATTGTACCGGAGGAAATTAAATTTGGAGAGAAAAAAATGCAGGCCTAATGGAAATTGTCTAGTCCTCTCATGGTTATTTAGGCCTAGGCCGTGGATTACTATGGTGTTTAAGAGTTGTTATATGTTACTGGTCAGATACTAATCAATGACATGTTTATCATGTAAACTCATCATTGTAATGGCGATAGCATGAGAGCTTCTCGCATCACGTACACCAAAAAATACCAGGACCTCTTATTTCTTACCTCTTTTCCTTTGTCCTTTAAAGGAGTTAAAGAAATGCAATTAACATGGGCAGGTTCGTATGAGCGATTCTTTCGCACAGAGTAGATTCATTGTTAGCAGTCTGAGTCAGCAGAGAGCACATGAATATTAATCGCTGCATCACAAGTGAGAACTGACACATGTGGAAGATTTGCAAATGAGAGACCCTGCATGTGGGCTGAAGAAGCTCTGCCACGTCAGTCAACTTACCGCCGGCTATTAGATGAAGCTTAATGTTGCCTGTACGTGTTAAAAATCACGCAGCTGGTGCAAACGCTTCACGTTCTGCTTATAGAACATAGATGTTGAGATGACAACAGACGAAAAAAAGCACTGTTTAACAGAGGTAAGTCAAATACTGCATGGTTTGGTGTAAAAATCTTTACAAACAAAATACGAAACTGTTTAACATACAGGTCCAGGAGAAATATGTCTTGTTTTATTTTCAGTAAAGTTTATAGAATCCTAGTAAATTCCTACAAAGAGAGCTAACATGGGACTTTTTACTGTTTGTATCAATCCACCTGTCTTTGCTTATCATTTAGATTTATTTTATTGAATTGATAATCAAATATTAAATTTACAATATTTAACATTTTCTTGTCTATTTAAGTTTTAGGTCACACTTTATTTTAAGGTCCAACTCTTACCATTAACAAATCATTAACTATAACTTTTGCTTCAATAAACTCCTCATTTGCTGCTTATTAATAGTTGGTAAGGTAGTTCAGATATTGGGTACGATAAGGGAAGTAAAATATGGCATGCAGAATATGTGCTGTATAAGTACTAACCAATATGTTAATATTAGGCATGCTAATAAGCAACTAGTTAATAGTGAGGATTGGTCCATATAATAAAGTGTTACCAATTTGTATTGCTAGAAAAAAATATAAAATCACAACATTCAGGGTTTAAAGTGTATTTAAGCTTCTACATTTTAATAACAGTGTTGTAAAACTTGCAGATCTCATCAAATGAACATAAAATAAAACCGCTCTGATGTGCAGAGAGTGGAAGCAACGTTTGGCTCTCACCAGTGTCTGTAGAGCAAGCGTGGAGCGTGGACCGAACTGATCACAGAAAGCTTTGAGCAAGAAGAGGACATCTCTGTAGCTCCACTCACATACTATGATCCAGTCAGTTTGTTTATTGGCAACATGCAAAGCTCATACAACAAACTACTCAACATTAAAAGAGTCACGAACTGAAAAATATAAATCTTCTTGATCTTTTAACATATGTATGAGAGGTCATTGGAGGTCATTTCCAGTTGCGATTTTTACAGAAAGAAATACTGATTGAGGAAAGATTTTTTGTTTTGCATAATGGTTAAACAGTGGAAGTGTGCTTAGAATTACGAATATACCTACAAAAACTAAAACCTAGGGTCTCAGATCAAGCCGATTCAGTGCTAGCAACATGTACTGTGAATTCCTAGCCAACATGATGAGAAATAAATGTTTCAATTTTTGTCATTAAGCAGCGATATAGAATCCTGTTACCTTTTACGTGGCTCCGGCCAAGCGTCACAAAGCCAGACGATATGAAGTTGTGAAGGTCATGGCCGCCGCCTCGAGTGCTCTCCTTCGTGTAATGTGCTCCTGTAAATGGACACCAGAACATAAATGTAGAAGATCACTCAGCGTCTTGTCACACTTTGCTTCCAAGGTAAACAGCCGTCGGCAGCATAACAAGCTAAATTCCCAGTGCATTTCAAGACTTATGACTTTCCATAATTCATAGGTAAAGTCACCTTGTCCACCCAACAACACGCTGCTCTGTCATGAGAATATTAGATGCTGGCACCATCTGAGGTGTTATATTTATTCTTGACGTTGTAATTATCAATGAAATACCAGCATGTACATGGAGGAGTCAGACAAGTCGGACGATAACCTTGAGCACCATCTGGGAGTTCAGTGCAGTCGCGGTCACTCAAATCTAGGAATCAGGTTTCTGGGCTTTAGTGAACACAGAATCGAATGTGTTTCATTCCTAAAACTGTACACAACATCCACCCATAAATTACAAGGTACCACTTTATATTAGGTGTCCTTAACTTCTATGTTCTCACATCAGAAATAAGTACTATTATGTGTTCATATTGTCTTGTTTTGTCAACATTGATGTAACTACATGCAGGTGTTTTTTTAGTAACACTTTATTTTAAGGTGTCCATAATACAGAGTAATTACCTAGTTAAGTACTTAGTAGTAGCCGTTGTACTTACATGAAACAAAATGTACTTACCATGTAACTAAGTTATGGAACAGCCTGTTCTTACAGTTTGTAATTATGCAGATGTCATAGGCAGCTACTGTTGCACATATGATATAGACCGAGTCTGTTACACAGCTACTTATGTAACCACAAGATTGTTAAATATGTGTTGCAGACTTTATACAACATAATTATAAATGTAAGTACACAGACATAAGCTAAGTGTATCAAGATTGTACTTAAGTGTACTTCATGTACAGTATAGATACACATGAAGTACACTTAAGTGTATCAAGATTGTACTTAAGTGTACTTCATGTACAGTATAGATACACATGAAGTACACTTAAGTGTATCAAGATTGTACTTAAGTGTACTTCATGTGTATACCTGTACAGGTGTACACTGTACACCTTATCCGGATGCACCTTAGTTTGATTTAACCCACCAGTACACAGCTTAAATACATGTAATTTACATTAAAACTACGTAATATAAAATAAAGTGTATCAAGATTGTACTTAAGTGTACTTCTTGTGTATCTATACTGTACACCTTATCCGGATGCACCTTAGTTTGATTTAACCCACCAGTACACAGCTTAAATACATGTAATTTACATTAAAACTACGTAATATAAAATAAAGTGTATCAAGATTGTACTTAAGTGTACTTCTTGTGTATCTATACTGTACACCTTATCCGGATGCACCTTAGTTTGATTTAACCCACCAGTACACAGCTTAAATACATGTAATTACATAAAACTACGTAATATAAAATAAAGTGTATCAAGATTGTACTTAAGTGTACTTCTTGTGTATCTATACTGTACACCTTATCCGGATGCACCTTAGTTTGATTTAACCCACCAGTACACAGCTTAAATACATGTAATTTACATTAAAATTACGTAATATAAAATAAAGTGTATCAAGATTGTACTTAAGTGTAAAAGTAGCTGTGTAACATACTCGGTCTCTATCACATGTGCAACAGTAGCTGCCTATTACATCTAAATAATTGCAAACTGTAAGAACAGACTGTCCATAACTTGGAATAGTACATTTTGTTTCATGTAAGTACAACGGCTACTACTAAGTACTTAATTGCGTAGTTACTCTGTATTACGCCACCTTAAAATAAAGTGTCATCCTTTTTTTTAAATGTAAATGTACACAATAAGTGCATTGAATCAAATGATTAATTGAAATGTAAGTACATAATATTTAAGGCCAATAATATAAAGAGGGACCAAACACAAAATAATATTTTTTGAAAAAGATACATTATAATACGATTATACACTGTTGCAAATGCAAGTTCAGCCACATAAAGACTGACACATTAATAATAGATAAACTCAATACAAAAATTAAATGGAAGATTGTTGAACCATTAGACAAAATCTCAAAACAAATCTTACAAATAAAGTTTGATTATGCGCTTCATGTTTTTGTATCATACTTGCTCGATCAGGCTTTTATGGCTCATATAGTCTGATACAGTGAGTATATGAAGGAAAAAACAGCTCAATTGTATTGTGAGACTCAAACTGAGCAGAAACATGGCATTCAGTGCAGATGCTGATATTTATATGATGAAATTCTGATGCTTGTAATGTAAATCAATGTGTTAATTATAACAGTACAGCAGGTACTTACATAAAATGATAGAAATATCAGTCGGCACTCATCATATCTCCAATAATATGTGTCTCAGTTAGATTATATTTAAATGATCAAAACATATAATGCAATGCAATCCAATGATGATTGAGAGATGAACAAATAAAAGTTCCTCAACAGATCTGAGAGGTTTTAGAGGCGTGGGAAGATCATTCCTCCAATGAGGAACATGAATGAGGAAAGTGAAGTTTGTTGTAGTTTGTGTGCGACAAGATTAACAACAACGTTTTGATCCTGTTGATTTTTAGAGGCCTTAGAAATGTATTAAATATGCTTTATGTGGTTAATAGTTAGTTAATCCATCAATAATGTGTGCTTTTTCATAGCTAAATAACAAGCACAACAGGATGTACGAGGCCGAAGAATCAAAAGCTTGAGCTGCAGGAAACTCTATGTTAAAACGTTGTTTACAGAGGCTTCAGAGACGGACAGATTCTCATACTGAGAGCCGGCATGTTCAGCCTTTTGCTTTGGATCACTAAGAACAGAAAAAACAACAGCATAGCACTCAGGTAAGGGAAAGATCTGACACAGTCCTCTGAATCAAATAAATGAACATGAGGCAGGGGGTAGAGAATGCAATAAAGCCACAATAAGCTTCTTTCACTCTAAACCCCGAGAAGCCCAAAGCATCTCGCGCCCAGGTGAGCCGTTTTGCCCAGAATTCATTACGCTGTGCCGTTACATGACTATGTAGCTGAATTTAACAGGCTGTTATTTTGCCCCCTAAGGAAATCCCAAAAAGTGTGCTCAACCTTGCCACAGGGGCAAGAATCCGACACGTCTTTAAATGATAACAACCTCAGAGCCGGAAACCATTAGCGAGAGTCCTTGTGATGCTGTTCCTTGATGCACATGTGCCGGAGGAGGAACACGTCAGTGCCTCTGGCTCTCATGCGCTCACGTGTGACAGTGGTTAGGCTTCGCAAACCTCAAGGAGAAATCACAGCCACTACTCCACTAAGTTTTTATGGCCCGTCCAACTTTGATATTAGCTGTTAAATGTAGAGATGAGGAGGCAATAAGTTAAAAAATGCGTAGAGCCGTATCATTATGAAATTGCCCATTGGTGCTCCACATCTTAATTAAACTAATTACATCAGAATTTAATAAGCTAGACACATTGTATACATGCAACGCTGATCTCTTAAAGCATTATTTGAGCAAACACTCATAGAAGCACATTCACCGAGCTGCTGCTGTGCTACTTTCCTTCGACAACTCGGGGTTAACAAAATTAGGCTCTGTTATTATGTGTTCATCAGGTATACTTCTATTCAAATATTTTATGCATGCATGTTTCTCAATGTCAAATTGTTCTTTAATCACTTGACTGTAAACATTCAGTGCATCCTGCTAGCATTTATACACTTTCCCACAGCTGCCATTTTATAATATCCTGCATGGTTCGATAAAGAGAGTCCAGTTGTGTTAGAGTATAGTGTAAAAACATTAATTATTCATAGTCGGGAAATGAAAACCCAGATTATTCCCCCAGATCATGTTATAAACATCATTTTAGACCAATTTATTTCCCTCCAATAAATGCTATTGTGTATCAGGGCATGTGAATAAGCATTTTCTCTTTGAGTTGATTCAGTAGATAATATCAGTACATCGCACTCCAATTTGTATGCCAATTACACACGCTTCTGTAGAGGCTGTCGCTGTCCCTTAACATCGACCCGGGACAGGACTGGGGGTCTCTGGTGAAAATACTGGCTCCACTCCCTGATAATGAGATGTTGTTAGGCTCTGTCATGGATGACAACACAAAGTCACCCAGCATAGCTCCAGCTCACAGCGTCCTACATGAACACACAGCTGCATCAATGTGTGCAGAAATACATCAGCAAATACAAATGCCATCAGCACTTGTGGCATTTATTACCACAAAAAAAGATACAAATTATAATTTTGACTAAAAATGTAAATAATTCATAAAAAGCAAAGCTACAGTGAAATGGTCAATTTGTTAAAAGAGTGTATGTATATATATATGTTTTTAAAATTAAATATCCAGTTTTTAAGGAGGGGTGAAGCTATAGAGTCGGCCACCCCACTCACAACTGCTGCTTCTGTCTCTTTTTTATTGGCAAGAATTGTGTTTATTTAGATGCATAAAGTCTTTACGACCACATCAAACAGAAGACCTTTCAGATTACTTCACCCCTTCGCCAGGCGTTAGTCAAAAAACATAAACCGGTACAGGTGATGAGGAGCTTCAGTAGTACATCAGTGAACTGCGGTCAGATCAGATGTTGTCATATGTCAGTAAAAACGAATGTTCCTGTCAGCCGTTATACTGTGCTCGTAGCGCGTGCTGTTCAGATTGCACGCACAAATGCGGCGGCGCGTGCTGTAGCCTGTATCATTTCATATTAAAGCGAATGAAAGTCCAAGCATGCGTGTCATATCCTTGTCACGCTCAGAAGCGGCAACTCTTAAAGTGATAGCCGCCTAATAACCCAATTAACACAGCTGCTGTGATGTCTGTTAATCAAAGAACAAAAAACTTGAACGAATAACTTGTGTAGCTTTAAGGATTCGTCTATATTTGATTTAGAAGTTAGTGCTTGATAACTTCAAAGCAAAAAAATAGTTGTTTCAGCTTAAAATAATTTGTTACCCCGCTGACTTATTTTTTTTAGTTTATTTAACTAAAATATTCCAGTTTTCCCTTAAATTAACATTAAATAACTTAACATTTCAAGTTGACTAAACTAAAAAGCTTAAGTCAGCAGGGTAACAAATTATTTTAAGTTAAAACAACCTTTTTGAAAATATTTTTTTACAGTGTTCTTTCAATTTCTGTATATGTCCTACTTGCTGAAGGGCACACGTAAATATGATATTAATTAAAATAGGTTTAGGTGAAAATTGTTTTAAGGTCCCTTAATTTATAAGTTATTTTTTTAAAGTCTAATACAGTAAAGGTTAAAATTGATAGCTCTCAATTATACTGTAATGTTAGTGTAGTCAACATTACATATAGTCAAAGGTTAAATATTAGGAGAAAAATAATATTTATCAGTGATACTCGCCTTCAGTCATAAAAAGATGCCACTAACCATATTACAAATATATTGTCTTTATGTTGTTTCTACATTCATTTGCAGATTGAATGTGAAATTATTACAATATAAAAGTATATTTAAAAACGTTAATGTTAGGTGAGATTAATCACGATTAAATTCAGAATAAAATGTGTGATTAGTTAGTTATTTCTTAATTGATTTACAGCACTAATGTATATAATAGTACAGCCACAACTCGTAAACAACCATGTTACCATGATTTTGGGTGAAACAAAAAATCAGTTACCTACCTAGCTGGTTAAAATGACTTTAAACCACATTACAGCTCAAATAATACAGATATTTTTAACAGAAGAATGATGCAAGTGCTTTTGTATATTATACGATTCACAATTTTGCTTTTAAATCCTCCAAAATTGGCCTCATTGTAACCCAGATTTCTTCAACGAAATTCATCTGTTGACAGTCAAAATCAATTTTGATTTGAGGTAATCATCATCATGCTAAAAATTATGTTAAACTTGCATCGAACCAGGAATATATCCATAAAGGCAACAAATAAAGAAAGGATCCTAAAGATCTCATATCGACCCTGATCCCAGGTCAGGAGTCAAGTGACATCATTTACATCATCCTGCACTACAAGGTCGCTTTGTAATGAGGATTATGGAAAACATGCAGCATAAATCTCACTTAAAGCGCATTATAAGGGGTTTCAAGAGCTGTAGATCTTCTAGAGGAATAGGCCTTAAATATAAATTGCCTTCGGTTTGCTGTTGTTGCCATATGAGTGACATTTATCTCCCTCAAGTCAAAACTGCAGTTTGTGTGATCATAACTCATGAGAACCTCCAACAATGCTCTGAAGTCCCTCCTGACCTTGAACATAATGAAATACAGCGCAGCCTTCAATCCAAATACAACTGAGAGGAGGCGGATCTTTATGGCTCGTCTATAATTGACTTCCATTTAAATATGGCATGTAGACGTCAGACGTTTACCAAGCTTTAACCTGGCAGATTACACATGACAAGGCTGAAACACATGCTGCAATGAGAACAGCATGAAATATAAACCATCTGACTGACAGGCATGTAGCACATGGTCTGTAGCGCAACATACGCAATCCAACAACAAGCCCCCGATACATATTCTCCTATATGCCAATATCACAACTGTGACTGATGGTTGTCCAGTGCTCTGTTCCAAAGCCTAGCGAGCAGCCCACAGAGACAACATTTAAGGCATCATAGGAGGGCTGCAGATGCAAATTCTGTTCCAAAAGGTAGCTGGTTTAGTTATGCTGCCAACACTGATGTCTCGTTTTGGCAAAATGCTAAGGCAGTAATCCCAGAATGCATGCATTCATGCTCAGAGGGGGAAAAAAGAGGGTGGATGAGGCAAATGCTTTATAAAATAAATAAATAATAATAATAAAAATTAAAAAAAATCACAAAAACATGCAAAGAAAGATCTATTAAAAACTGTAATTAAAAATGTTTTTATCCAATATTTGTTCATGCTATCGGTTTTTATGAGTTTCAGAGTGTCAGCTTGGAAACCAATCAGTTGTGGCACGTATAGATGCTGCTTATGAAGATTGTTCCACCTTGGTCACTTATGAGGTCCCGTGGTGGTTTGAATGCATTGAAAGGAACCGCATTTGGAACAGAGCTAATGTAAATCAGTCATATATTTCATATATCTCAATCAATTTGTTTTTTCCACAAACGTTTGAACAGCATCAGGCCGCTTACCGTGATTGGATTTGGAGCTGTGGACTGGGGTGTAGTGGTTTTTGGAGCCCGCGCGTTGCGGAGTGTCATCTTTGGATGAGCTGTTCATCGCCGCAAAGTTCTCACAGTCGTATTGAGATATAGGAATGGGTCCTTGTTGTCTAAGAATATCTGCTAGGGCTCTGTGGAGAAAAATTAAGAACTATACGATATGAAGTCAACAGCAACAACACCTTTCCAATGTTTGGATGAAAGATCACCTCCAGCTACCCTCTAGTCTAATTCCATTGGATTTGTACATAAATAAAGAAAGAACATCTATAAATAAATGTTTAATCACCAGTGAGCCACATTTCAATATTCTCAGAGTTGCACCTGGTATATATAGGAAGCCCAGAGGATGTGAATTCACAGCTTGCATTATGAAATTCACTGTTAGCTCTGTAAATGTTTACTGTTACCAGAGAAACTGAAATATTTTTGCATTTGTTACCCTGCAGCAGCTGAACTGACTCAACAACACTCCTTCCTATTACATGCATTCTCAGTTTGTTTGTCTATTTCTTGGTGTTTATTTGTGCGTAGACCATATAATACAGGCCAGTTTAATGCCCTAGCAGACATTATTTCTACCACCAGACCTAGCATGGATTCTCACACATTCATATAGGCTGCAGGAAAAAGTGCAGCAATTATATTTTATATTATGATATTTTTCTATGCTTTTTCTTCCCTATGGAAATTGATTGCATATCTGCATATAACCAAATGTCAAACTGGTGATTGAGCGAACTGTTCTCGCAGCACAATTAAAATGTTCTTAAGCCCTCAGCCTCAGAGCTGCCAATCCAGCTTAATAAACCAACTGGCCAATGGACACGGAGCGACTGTGTGAACAGTGTGTGGTTCTGTGTCCAGACAGGCAGACACTGTGATGAATCTGTGCTTGTTGTGCCCACCAAATGAAGGGGAAAATTGAAATGTCTGTAATGAAGCATAAACCCTCTCACCCAAACACAGAAATTATGAGTGTGTGCTTGGCTCTATAGCGCTACAGGCGCATATTAAAACTCTGCTTAGAATTTTGATCACAGCCCTGTTAGCATGTGGGATATTCCATATGGAGAAACAAAAGAGCTGCAGATACTGCAGATGGTGAGAGCTCTTCAATCCAGTCCACTTGCAACGTTATCAATCACTCCGAAGCTCTAATATGCAAATGAGAATTTGACCTCGTTAGGAATAATTTAGAAGCCCTAGAGCTGTAGGAGAATGAATGCGAGGCGCTCACCTATGAATGTTCATTTCCTGAGGAGGTTGGGTTGCTTTGTCATATGCGACTTTTGTGGAAACCCCAACGACTATAATAAAAGCAATGACACCGCAGGTGATGTAGACCGCGGTGCTCGTTTGGTCCATGCTCGGGTCGTAAGTGTCACCTGTTGGAACAGGAGACGGGGTCACAGTTTTCACCCAGTCAGGCTTTTGGTAGTTCTTGCATGTTTTCTGGTCCAACCGGTTGCCTTTAAACTGGCAACAGAATCGCAAGTAACACGAGCCGCAGCAGTAGCGGTGGTCGGTGTTGTTACACTCGAACTCTTTGTCGAACTGGCCGCTGACGTCGTAGTAGCCCAGGCAGGTTTCGTGCGTGAGCGCCGGACGGACCTGCGTGAGCCGCTGCGTGGACGCGGAAGGCGCGACGGTGGTGCCGTTCAGTTCCTTCGGCTTCTGAGTCCTTTTGGGAGTAGGTTTGGCTCGTTTGGCAGTCAGTGTGCCAAACACGTTGAGAGGGTCCAGATAAATGAGCAGCAGCAGAAAGTGGCGTATACCCATGGCGCGGCGCGTCTTCGGGACCTTGGACAGCTCTCTGTGAGTCCCGCTTCAGGCGCGCTGATCCTCCGCTGTTCGCGAGTGCCGCATCCCTGACGACGAGCCGCTTGTGGAGATGCTGATGAAAGGCGCCATTCATTTAAAGCAGATATTCTGCCCCCAGCGCGGTTTTGTGTTTGACTCTGCTGGGCGTCACTGCTGGGATTTCCGACGAACTCTTGTCAAACGAGGCTTAACGTGTCGCTTCCCATCTCGCTCTGGGAAGAAGTAGAGACGAACTTAATTGTTAGCTAATTAAATGTTTGCACACTGACACTGATAATCGCATCAGACTCAAATCAAGCAGTGCCAGAATTCATTCTAACGGTGTGTGTTTACCATTTATCATCACTATTTGAAATTCACTCGTGGTTGTTTTTTAATCTGTGATTGCATTTATTGTGGTTCATTCTATTTTCTAATATGTAAACACCCTATAAATGTATATTTTTTTAAACACTGAATACGTGGCTATATATATCGATCTGATTTGGAAAAAATGTACATGAAATACAGTTGTTTGTGCATGCGATACCTTAATGGACGGAAAATATTCTGAATGCATTAAAATACAGTTTGACTTTTTTATTATTATTTAAATTTACATAAGCTAAACATCTTAATAATGAAATCAATTCATGCACTTCATACCGATGCATATTAACTCGTCTGATATTCATGAGCTAATTTCATAGTTGTATGTGGTTACATAAAGAGTGCAGTCAGTCTTGATCAGCACTTACCTTGACTTTACTGCTTCGGGCGGGTGTGTTGGCTCTTGCCAAGGTGAAGTGAAGTGAAGTGAAGTGGCAGTCAGCATCCTATCCCGAACAGACCTATCTGAACGGTCCGCCTACCGTCTTTCGCTATAGCATCAAACACTGGCGTCACCCCCCATCTATGAGCATCTCTCTCTCTCTCTCTCTCTCTCTCTCTCTCTCTCTCTCTCTCTCTCTCTCATCTCTCTCTCACACACACGCTCTCTCTCGCTCTCTCTCTCTCCTCTCTCTCTCTCTCCCTCCTCTCTCTCTCTCTCTCTCTCTCTCTCTCTCTCCTCTCTCTCTCACACGCTCTCTCTCTCCTCTCTCTCTCTCTCTCTCTCTCTCTCTCTCTCTCTCTCACACGCTCTCTCTCTCTCTCTCTCTCTCTCTCTCTCTCTCTCTCTCTCTCTCTCCTCTCTCTCCTCTCTCTCTCTCACTCTCCACTTCTCTCTCTCTCGCCCCCTCTCTTCTCCTCCGCTCTCCTCTCACCAGATCTCTCTCTCCCTCATCTCCTCTCCTCTCACTCTCTCTCATCGCAGGGAGTGGGTCTTCATTTCCTCCCAACACACATTACCACACATATTCATGAGCTTTTTACGTGCCATTTGTTATAGTTGCACAGGCTTTTTTTATATAAATATAAAATTGCACGGATTTTCCCTGTTGTTTAGCCAGACCTCAGTCCGTGTGCAGAAAATGCTGGATAAAATCTGCAAACAGTACTGAATACATGTCCTGTAGCAGGCTATTCTCCCGCTTGCAGACTTTATGCAAGTACTAGTAAACAGCTGTCATAGGAAGTCACTTAAAGCATTATGTTGTTATGTGACAGATTGTCTGCCACTGCTCCAGCAAGTGTTGAACGCGTCTCTCGCTGAAATACTCTTTTCTCCAAGTCTTCAGGACACTGTACACTCCGTCTGGCTGATCTTTGTACCATGAATCGCTCCCTGCGCCCCTTAATTACTTGTAATCTTACAGAAAGATGGAGCTGCTGCTGGATTATGCTGCAGAGAGCTGAACACAGATGTTTGGAGATGAATGATTCATAAAGGGCTTGACTGACACCATCTCTGCCTTAAATGCTGCTACTGTACATACATTGCATTTAAGCACTATCATGCCAGTCTTGTACGGTGTGGTAATTATAGCACTAGATAGTTCAGTAAACCAACATGATGCTATTGTAGGCATCGGAATAATCTGCATGAAGTCACATGGTTCAACAGCTTTCCCTGGCAGGTATTGTAAAGTGCCTGTGTTGGGCTTTAAGAGATGTTAAGCTCTATTATGTAACTGCATTTTGAAGAGAGCTCTTAAAAATTTGGTCAAAGCGTTCTTTAAATTTTGCTGTCAATTAACGGCAGATTTATTCTGACTGAGCAAATGAAAAAGATCAAACAAAAACAGCATATTGGTATTCAGTTATCATAAATTAATGAGCAGGAATAACGTTAAAGAAACAAGACTACTATTTAAAATATTTTTAAGTTCTTCCTACACAATCATCTGATTATGAAGCCTGAAAGCAGTTGCTAAGTTACAGCTTCTTAGTTGTTTTTCCCCTTTCTTTTCTTTCCCTCTCTAGCTCTATTTTTTAACGATGCCATCCATAGTTTCTCTAATGAAATATTCAAGCACTTCTTGTGAAGTTCTCCCTTGGACTTAACATATTGAGTTTTAAGAAATGCATGATTTAAGAATGCATTCAAATTACACATTGCATGCTCTGGGATGTAAACTATATCAAAAAAGAAAGTGAACTTATTCATGGCAAAATGAAACGCAAGAGTAGAAAATGCTATTGCATCATGCCTAGAAAATATCCACAAGGAAATATTCAAATCAGTCTGTTTCCAAT